>CAUYRT010000263.1:0-71679 GCA_963574885.1 Lepilemur ruficaudatus
GGGAGGCCAAGGCGGGTGGATTGCTCAAGGTCAGGAGTTCGAAACCAGCCTGAGCAAGAGCGAGACCCCGTCTCTACTAATAATAGAAACAAATTAATTGGCCAACTAAATATATATAGAAAAAATTAGCCAGGCATGGTGACGCATGCCTGTAGTCCCAGCTACTCGGGAGGCTGAGGCAGAAGGATCACTTCAGTCCAGGAGTTTGAGGTTGCTGTGAGCTAGGCTGATGCCATGGCACTCTAGCCCGGGCAACAGAGTGAGACTCTGTCTCAAAAAAAAAAAAAAAAAATAAGTATTACTAGATCATGCATTTTATTCTAATAGCCTCTTCATAGTTATTGCATATACTTTTTAAAGGAACTTTTAAATTAAAAATGCTAAATTGGTAAGATCGATATTGTAAATGATAGATTAAAAGAGAATTTGGAAAGGAGCAGGTAAAAAAATTCCTGAAAATCCTAACTTTAATATAAAAAGCTAAATTATGTTTGGATTTTTCTTACATCTATTATTTTGGCAAAGAAAGATGATTCAAAATGCTGTTTTTAGAATTGTTTGAAGTTATCAATTTCAAAATAGGCATAGTATCTTGTATGTAAGAAACAACTTCAATCTAATTTATATCTTGTTTTTTGTGAAATGTTCTTCTTGCCACAGATTAAATTTTAACATGTAATTTATATTGTAATAGTGCAAATATATATGCACTAGGGTTTTTGTTCTCTTAGAATAGATTTTGAAGAAAAACTTGATATACCCCAAATTAGTTTTATATAATAAACTAAGTTGCCCCAAGGCAATTTTTTAAAACTTATAACATGTCCAAGATTGTAAAATTTTACTTGATTTTTAGGTGTATTTATTTGGGAATAAATCTGGAAAAGTATATTTTGAAAATTCACATTTAGGCTGGGTGTGGTGGCTTATGCCTGTAATCTTAGCACTCTGGGAGGCCGACGTGGATGGATTGCTTGAGCTCAGGAGTTTCAGACCAGCCTGAGCAAGAGCGAGACCCCATCTCTACTAAAAATAGAAAAAATTAACCAGGTATAGTGTCACGCGCCTGTAGTTACAGTTACTCAGGAGGCTGAGGCAGGAGGATCGCTTGTGCCCAGGAGTTTGAGTTTGCTGTCAGCTAGGCTGACGCCATGGCACTGTAGCCTGGGTAACAGAGTGAGACTCTGTCACCAAAAAAAAAAAAAAAAAAAAAAAAAGTTCATATTTAGAGGGCAGTGTTACTAAATGGGTCTTGTGATAGCTTCTTATTTCAGTCACCAACTTCCTCTATCAGCCCTCCTTTCTCTGTTTTTGAATGTGATTTAACACTTGTAATTGAACAAACTATTAAAATTTATTAGAGGACTTTATCTTGATTTACTTTTATTGATTTTGACGTCCAGGACAGTGGTAGCATGGGGGCAAATAAATGTGTGTGTGTGTGTTGTAATGCTTTTGCTTGTACCCAAGCTACAAAGATGGGAGGAACTCCCTATTCTCAATTTGCAATTGTTGTAAGGTGTTTAATTACTTTTACCATAGTTAGAGGTACACATTTTTAAAGAAAACATATTAAGGTTTAAAGTAACGTTCTTGGGTGGGATTAACCATATCTCAACTTTGGAATAGTAATATGGGTTATATTCAAGTGTCTCGTTACCATGAGGAAAATGGAGACAGGTCCCTGCTCCTCTCATCACGTGTGAGGGTTAAGAAATTATTGTAAAAACCCGCAAATTGAAATTCGAAAAAGCTTAAAATGCTTTTAAACATGTATAATGCCCTTGATGTTATGAATTAGGTGTATTCTAAAAGCTATCACGGTGAGTTGTGAGTAAACACTGTCTCATTTCACATACAGAACTCTGAGATAAAACTTTTTAAGTGACCCTAACAAGATCATATAGTTGGACAGGGATACTACTGACCATGTGTCTAACATAGTAGTAGTATTGCCTGTAAAAGGTCGTGAATAGTGTACTTATGGATGGCTGGTGGTAGAGTGACCTGATCTTCCTTTGTTGAGTGAAAAATGAAGACTTAATTGATATAGGAAAAATTCCATGTGAAATTTTATCTTTTAACTAAGAAACAATAAGAATTATTTAAAAATTAACTGTATATTGAAGGTGAAATTCTGAGATTATGGACATTTTTAATGAGATTTATTATCAGCCCTGATTAGTGTTTTAATATTTCTTAAAACAGTTTCTTGTTTATAGAAGATAATAAAAATTGATATTTCCTTTAGAAAACAGGGTAGTCATCTGAATATATTAAGAGCTATCAAGACTGAATTGACCAGTATTTTCTGTATATTTAAAAAACTATGGTCTTAATTATGAAGAATTGTCAAAATCACATTATTTTCATATAAACTGTTTTTAGAAAGCAATCATGTCATAGTCATGCACTTTATGTTCTGAAATTTCTTTGCCATAGATTTACAGTGTTGTGGAAGTCATCATATGCTGTATTTTTCTCAAGCATTATTTTGGAAAAACTTTTGATAATTCTGGCTACAGTACTTTCTATATATTTGTGTATAATAAAATATCACTCAGGGAATCAAAGATTAATTTGAATTAGTGATGTTCTAAATAAAACCTTTTTAATATATAATTTAGTTTTATTTCAATGAATTAATATAGTTATAGAAAATATTAAGGGAATTCAAATTAGATAAACACAAGGTTGCCTTATAAGTGTACTTAGATGAAACCTTTTCTTAAATAGTTTCTAGTATGTGTATCAACTGAATATCAATAAATTTCACTGAGTTACTTGAAAAGTTTATTCTCTTAAATATTTAAAATTTCTACAATTTTATGGCTACTTAATTTATGCTACTTATTTAAAGAGTTTGCAAGATAGTTTTGCATTCCAAATCAACAATTTAGGATGATAAATATTTATTGATTGTGTTACATGCAGGGCAGAAATTGTGGTTCTGTAATAGTCCCAGACCCCGTTAAATCGAGGAATAATTTACTGAATTGTAGGAGGAGAGATTTATCTAATTTCTAGAATTTGAGGGAGGGATTACAGAAAAGTCCTAGGAACAATGCAATAGATTAAAGAATTAGAGGGATCAGTGCATTTAAAAATATGAGTTGACCTCAATATTTAGCCATGTGCTTGTATGCTGTAGTTCTAGAGAAAACTTGGGATATTTGAGAAGTTATTAAAGTGAAAGGAGATGAAATGTTCATTGTTCAAATTAGTACAAAAGAACTGTGTGGAGAAATACACAATATCTTTGGGATGCAGTATATGAAAAATAAAATATCCTTTATGTGGATTAAATCTGATTAGAGGAAAATTATTACTTTGGTATAAATTATAAGCCTTGAAATTAGGACAAGAATGTTAACATGGGTAGAAGTAGCTCAAGGGATTACACAGAGAACACATTCTACCAACTTAGGCATCTTCCTAGGCCACTTCCTCTAGAGTTGGTTTCCCTAATATTCATCACCTGATTATAGGTGATTATCAGTATATGAAATCTTTTATAACAGGCAGGTTTTAAGTTCTCTGTAATCATATGATATGAACCTGATATTTTTTAAATAATAGAATCACTCATTCATTCATTTATTAATTAGGTTTTTACTGTGTGCCAGGGACTATACCAAATTCTATGTAAGATAATGCGATTTCTAAGTAAAACAGATTATTCAGTCCCCCAAGACCATATAGACTACTAGGGGATATATGGAGTATATACAGATAACTATAGGATAAGACAGGAGTCGAGAATTTACAGTTCATTGCCTACTGTAAATAAAATTTTATTGGACCATAGCCATGCCCATTATGTATTGCCCATGGCTACGTTCATGCCACAATGGTGGAATTAAGTTGTTGTGATGGAGATTTTATGTCCAGCAAAGCCTGAAATATTTACTGTCTGGCCCACTACAAAAAAAAAATTTTGCTAACCCCTGATATAAGGCATTATAATGCCCATTATGTGGTACTGACAATAGAATGTTGTGCTTTATAATTGCTAAAGGATTTTATAACAAGGAATGATTACTGATTTCAATCCAATTCATTCAGACATCAGGAAAATGTCTAGCATATGGGTAAAACTCCAGACATTGATTCTTCCTCTGTGATTCCAGTGGTTTGTCAACTGAATACTTCTCGCTAATGAAGCACAGATTTCCTCTTTCTAATTAGTTCTTACCTTATAAAATTAATCTACATACTGATTTTTAGATCATTTTCCTATTTAGGTAAAGTTCTTTGCATATAAAATTTGACTTCTTATCTCTTTATTCAACTATTAATGCAGCATAATCATATATGATTTTACCTTTAAGTATGGAGTGACTAATAATTAACATTGGGTGTAATCTTTAAACATCAGAAGCATTTGTTAAATTTCTCATTAATAAATGATAATCTTACAGTTTGAAAGAGTTACTTATAAATAAGCAGGCCCCCTGTTTTGTAGTACTTTAATCAGCAGTAATACAGAAAACTAAAGAACAGAGGATCTGGCTAGATAAGAGCCATATTTGTATGCAACTCTAAAATGTATATGATTTAAGAGAATTTATAATTTTGCATTGATGTATGACATTAGTAGGCTCTTGGTAATTTATCAGTTAGGAATTAAATTGATGTAGTCATACTCATGGCTGAGGTTTATTATAGCACTAGGAATTTTATGGTTTTTAATGTTGTTGACAAATGGATGAAAATACAAAGCAATTTCAAGTGAGCCACAATTTATATTTATACAATATTAAGCAGTTTAAAAAATCTTGGTGATTCAGTTAATCACAGGTATTTGTTAATTACTAATATATACCTTGGTCAATACTATTGTTTTAAACTAATCCATAAGAAAGTTTTGGTTTTCTTCAAGTTTAGTAAATCGGTGAGAAAAGGAATAAATGATCTTGAAATTTATCTTAAAGATATACTTCATTTGCTCCATTAGAATAAAAGCAAACACTATGTAGTTGTCTCTCATTATCCATGGGGGTTCATTCCAGGATACCCCATGGATATCAAAATGCACAGTTGCTCAAGTCCCTTATATAAAATGGTGTAGTATTTGCATATAACCTACATACATCCTCTTGTATACTTTAAATCATCTCTAGATTATTTGTAATACCTAATACAATGTAAATGCTGTGTAAATAGTTGTGATACTGTATCATTTAGGTAATGAAAGAAATAAAAGTCTGCACATGTTCAGTACATACACAACCATCCCTTTTTTAAAAAAAACTGTATTCAAGCCATGGTTGGTTGAATCAATAGATGCAAAACCCACGGATTTGGAGGGCTGACTCTATCTGCTTTTATGTCCTAGGTACCGTTCCAAGTCACTGAGGTAGTAGAGCCATCATTTGAACCCATATTGTCGGGGTGACCTCCTTAATGATGTTTGTTATATGTTGTCCCTAAACAAATGAATAGGACAGTTTCATGTAAACCTGTATATAAAAAGATAGTAAATGGTCATGTTTCTATTAATTTGATTTTAAATGAAAGATACCGGAGAATCATTAGGTCCTTCTACCTTTTTCAGAACAGTTAATAGGCTGGAGGGTCTTAAGAGAAGACCTCAAGGATTTATTATAGAGATAATTGAATGGTAAGATATTGTCTCCATTTCTTCATATGCCCAACAACTTGCCTTTCCATTATCAACACCTTTTAATTTCTGACAACTCTGTAAAAGAATGAGTTGTAGCTAATCATGGTAGATTTAACTCTAAATTCTGCTTCTCCTAATCCTCCTCCTTTTCACATAACTAACATCCTCCATTTCCTCCTCAATCAGGATTTATTTTAGTTGCTTTTATCTTTAATTTTTAAAGACATATTGCTCCTGAAGGAAATTTAGTGAATGTTTAGAAGGATAAGAAAGAGAATAAGTCATGCATATTTCCTTACCCAGATATAATTAGGTGTGATAATGACTCCTGATGCTGGTTTTCTTTTTTTCCATTCTCCTCCATGGATTAGGACTTTTCTTAAACATTTTTCCATTTTGTTGCTTACTCTATACAAACATTTTTATAAACAAAGCTTTATCCATATTTAGTTTTTTTTTTTTTTTTTTACAATTTTTAAGAAAATGAAATCCCGAGTTAAACGGTGTGAAGATATTTTAAGATTATTTATACATATGGCCAACTTGTTTTCCAAAAGGAGTGAACCAGTTTATTGTCACACCAATAATGTATCAAATTATGGTGTTTCACTGCAAAATTGTTAGCAACAATTCTATATTATTATAATAAATAAATTAAGGGAATTGGAATTGATTTTTCACTTTATCCCCTCCAGCCACCTAAGAGATTTGTTTGTTCTTTGTGTTTTTTTCTTCCCTACAATAAAATTTTTTTAAAAAAGTTGATGGCCGGAGCACGGTGGCTCATGTGTATAATCCTAGCACTCTGGGCGGCCAAGGTGGGAGGATTGCCTGAGCTCAGGAGTTTGAGACCAGTCTGAGAAAGAGCGAGACGCCATCTCTACTATAAATAGAAATTAGCCATAACAACTAAAAATAGAAAAAAATTAGTTGGGCAGGGTGGCACATGCCTGTAGTCCCAGCTCCTTGGGAGGCTGAGGCAGGAGGATTGCTTGAGCCCAGGAGTTTGAGGTTGCTGTGAGCTAGCTGACGCCATAGCACTCTGGCCCAGGCAAGAGAGTGAGACTCTGTCTCAAAAAAAAAAAAAAAAAAAAGTTGAAGATATATTAACTAGCATGATCTGCTGAGCCTCTTTTAAATCCAATTGCCCCAGATTCTTTATTTCAAAAGTTTTTAAGCTCAGACCATTTTCTCACTTTTATTAGCTCATCATTTACTCTGTGCTGCTGCTTTGTTGTTTAAGGCTACATATTATTTTAAGAACATGGAATTCTGTCAGTTCTGTTCTATTGTTAGTGCTGTCTTCAGAATTGCCTATTTCATTATACCTTGTGTGTGCCACACAGCCACCTATATACTGGGGTTTGAGAAGGGCTTAGAAAATTTTTTGCATTGTATTCTTTTGGCCTTTCAAGGTAGGGGAGGATATTTTCCTAAGGAAATAATTTTGAGGCCTGTGTCCTTGAAGAGTCAAGATTTCAGCTGTTAGCGGCCGAGGACCCCAGGCCTGATTTTGATACTTAGGATTCCCCTGAGCTGCAGAACCATGAGTACAGTTGCCACAGTGATGGAGCTGTGGTAAACGAGTGAGTGGCTTCCACTTTGGAGAAGTCAAACCTGGTGTGGATGTCTAAGGAGCAGGCCTGCTTACAGGTCTGCACTTTCTCCTGTTACATCTTTTACATCTTCTCTCTGGTTCCTCAGAGTGCTTTGTATTAATATATAGTGACTACTCAATCGTTTGTTGATTTGAGTGCAGAGTGCTCTGGTATATAGTAAGTCATTTATTTATTGAGCTGAATTACATTTAATTGTCAGGATTAACAGTATTTCCTGGGTCTCTTCCCAGCAGTCCTTTTCCTTCCAATTCAGTCAAGTGTGTAGTTGGATTGAAGATGACCTTAAGATTCTTTTCCCCTCTGCCCTTCTGTTATTGACTAAATGAGGAGGCTAGGGGAAAGTATTTTAGGAGAGTTGAAAGATTAATATAGCTATAGTTTAATATAACTATCCATTTTAATTGAATTTTTCCTTCCAAAATCCACATTCTTTGGACTTATAGGTTATCCTTGAATATGTATGTTAAAGGAGGGTGAATACACTTTGGGATGACTCTGGTTTTTAGATAATTTTTATTTATATTCATCTGAAATGAATGTCTTTCCGACTTTTTCTCACTGTGGGTATATAGGAAAAATTAAAATTTGTACTTTCCCTAAGAACCTTCCGTATACTTTAGTAGAATCATTGTTTCTATCGAGTGTTCTCTTACTCTTGAACAATTCTTATAAAATATGATTTTGAACCTTATCACCAGCTTTTCCCAGAATATGCTCTAACATATACTCCTCTAAGTGGTGCTCAGAGCTGAAAAAAATGCTCTGTGTGTGACATGACCAGTAACAAATGAGAGTGAGATTATATACTATTCCGCTATTTATTTAGCCCAAAAATATATTAGATATCTTTGGTAGTTATATTTTACCCTTTAACATATTGAGTTTATTTTCAGTAATCCCATATGTCTTTTTCACACCTGCTTAATTATATGTTCCTTCTCCCTGTATGTACAATGGTTTGCTTTTTTAAAACACAATTTTACATTTTATCTTTATCTCCTTTAAACTTTATCTTGTTAGCATTGGTTCAGTTGTTCCAGCAGTTCTGAAACTTTGTTGCATTTCTAATATGTTCATTGAACTTTTGGCATCTGCAAATGTGATAAATGTATCTTAATTTTTAAATCCAGATAATTGATTTAAAAAAATTAAATGTTTTTAAACCCTATTTTTGTCAGGGGTTCTCAAGACCACCCCCTGCTTTGGTGATTTGTTTGAAAGGCTCATAAGATTTATTATATAGTTATAACTATATGATAGATTTATTACAGCAAAAGGATATAAAGCAAAATTAGGAAAGGGAACCAGGTTGAAGCTTTTAAGGGTTTTCTCCAGGTAGAGTCCTACAGTACGTGTTCAATTCCTTCAGCAACGAGTTGTGACAACACATATGAAGTGCTGTGTAGCAGTGAAGCTCATTAGAGACTCAGCACCCAAGGTTTTTATTGGGGGTTGGTCACGCAGGTATCCTCTGCCTAGCACCTCCCAAAATTCGAGAGTACCAAAAGTGAAGCACGTTTTTAACATAACCCATTTTGTTTGCACAGTCTAGGCACAGTCTAGGCACAGTGAGCCATCCTTTCTTTTTGGGGGATAAAAATATCAATGTAGGGAACTGTATTTTGGCCAAGTTCCCAGAAGCCAGCTAACAGCCAAAGTTGCAAGCAGGCTATTCTAAGGATAGGCAGTCTCAGGCCTGCTATATTAACTCTTTTCTATACATTATTATTTTATGTTGACATTTCCTAGAATATATGTTTTAAAGTGTGTTTTAGGATATTGGAGGTGTATGATTTCCCATGTACATACCAAGCGGTGTCATTCAGTTCTCTGTAGGTTCGTAGAAATGACTTTGAATGAAGGCTTATTTGATGAGATTAGATCTGTTATTTTTATAGCAGCAGACTTTTCATTTGTAATGAACCTTACCTTACTACTTGTGTTAATTTCTTCTAAACAATAGTTTTAGTTATATACCTTTGCTAAGAATGCTTAACATTTGCCTCTCTTTTTTCCTCATGATCACTAATTATCAAATATTTACTAAATTATAAAGATGCTGTGAAATTTATTGAACCTAGTTTTCCTCTAATGTTTTTTTTATTATTTTAACCATGTTTATGATTTTGAGCATTGAGGGGAGAATTAAAAAAAAATCACAATTTGGGAAATAAAACCAATTAAATCTTCATAATTTAAATTTCATGGATTGTAATGTTTTATTTAAGCTGTTGCTAAAAGATACTGCTTATTTTATAACACTTAATTTGATGTAATACAAATAGATATTTTGGACTAGTCAGAGTAGAGCATATTATTTTCTAAGCTTATAATATGTATTGAGTTATAAATTTTTAAAAGGCCAAGAAGCAAGTCTTTAAGTACTCTGTTTATTCACTTAGCAAGTCAAAGTATAATTTAATATGATTATTTGATAGCATTTACTATGAGAAATTTTACCATTTGTATTTCATAACTAGCCTTAAAATATAGAAAGATTTTAGTACATTTATCTTTAGCATTTAGGACATATTGGACAGAGACATTATCAAGAATGCCTTTTAGTTGAGATTTTTAAGATGAAAGATAATGATTTGGGGGTTTTTATTTAAGTGTGGTTCTGCCCAAGGACAAATAAATAAATGGATGACTTTTCAAATTGATCCTTATGGAGTTACAATTTTGTGGTGTTCTCTCCATTCCTAATTCATTGTTCTCTTTAAATATTTCCACAGAAAGCCCATCCACTCTCAGGGATTAAACTATCATCCTTTTGCCAAGTATTCCAAAATAGAGCCCTCCAAATCTGGCCTTGCACCTTTCCTCCTGTCACATGTACCTAGCTGCCCTCAGCCTTCTTGTTCCAGATTTCTCATAAAAATTGAATCACAAACAATTACAAAGGGAGATAATTTATTATCAAATTATTCCTTAAACAGATGATCTCTTTTTGTTTTGTTTTCTTTGTGTCATTGGTAACAATGTCTTCCTAGATTTCCAGTATACAGCCCTATTTGTTTAATAATGTTTATTAAAAGAAGACTATCAAGACTTTCTCTTTTTCCTTACTCCCTATTTCATTCAGAATCCAATTTGTACAATTCTTTCTTCACTGTCATTTAAGACACCTTTTGGTAACAGATCACTTTCTTTTCTTGCATAGAAAGATCATGTTATTTTCTTTCAGTCTTCATGTATAGTTTTATTATATTCTTTATGTGCTTTGAATCATAGGAACTTTAGGTTAACTGATAACTTATGGATACGGCTTCCTGCCCTGAGAGTCCTTTCATAACTAGTAAGGTAGTCTCTTCAATTGTTAGTCAACTCTGTCACTTAGAAGATGCCTCCTAATTGTGAGCAAAACTCTTCTTCCTTGAAATGTCCACCATTTGATCCATGCTTCTGGAGAAGCATGAAATAGGTCTTCCTTTTTGATATATCAAAGATCTGTAGATCTTCTGATATATGAAAATTACCATTATATCTTCCTTCTCAGATTAAATATCTTTACTTCTTCAACAATTTGCTCATTCATTCATTTAGGAAATATTTATTGAGCACCAAAAGGTACAAGTCACTGTTTAGATTCTCCATGTACTTTGGTTTACAAATCTTTCATCATTTTGATTACCTTCCACTGCTGTAACATGCATGACCTTTGGCACTTTTCAAATTCCTGTAATGACAAAATTCTGACCTGCTAATGTCCTCTATGTACATAGGAAGATAGGAGCTGTACAAGATGGAGATTTTGAACTACCATATCAACAAGGCCATAATTTTAAAAGAAGACACAAAAATTTAGACCTTTGGGGGTTAGTTTTGGATTTAGACACAGTATTCTTTGGCCCAGTGTGCTCGTACACTGGAACTACCAGCTGCCCTATCTGGACGGTGTGCTTCCCTTAGTTCAGCCCCAGGTGCACTCAGTTGTTTCAACAGCAGACCACCCTAGCTGTACAGCGAACTTTTTAAGGTCTATTGTATATAAACTATTCATTTGCTAGATCTTACCTACTCTGAACTTGGAAAATCAGTTTATTGACCCTAGTTGCTTGGCAGTTATCCCTTACTTACTCAGCCCTTTCTGCTAGTTTTGTGTGATCTTTTTGAATCTTGTTACAGATTTGTGGAAAGCTTACCTTCTCTATTGTCTTTCAAGTCAGCAATAATGTAGACAGAAGAGTACCTAGGTAGAACTTAGAAAAAAGCTTTCTTATAAATTCATTTTGCTTTATTTTACAAACATTTTTTATTAATTTAATTTTTTTGAGGAAAACTCTGTCACTCAGACTGGAGCGTAGTGGCATGAACACAGCTCACTGCAGCCTCGAAATCCTGGGCTCAAGCGATCCTCCTGCCTTAGCCTCCTAAGTAGCTGGGATTACAGGCATGTACTGCCACATCTGGCTAATTTTTTCATTTCTTTTAAGAGATGGGGACTCGCTGTGTTGTCCAGGCTAGTTTCAAACTCCTGGCCTCGCACATCAGCTTCCTGAGTAGCTGGGATTACAGGCACGAATAACCACACATGGCTTTGCTTTATCTAATCAGCCTGTCTCGAGTATTGCTATACATCTACCTCTAACTCTACCTAAATGTGTTAATATCTAGTTCCCATTTTTCCCTTTTATTTTCAATTACTTTATGAGATGTTTGTCAAAGAGAGTGAAGCATAATGTTTTAGACTGCACTACAGAGTCAAACGATTTGAGTTTTAATTTTTTATTCTGTCTCCTGCTACCTGTGTAGTACTTGGCATGTTACCTAGCCTCTTTGACCCTTGGGTTCCTAATAATTGTGTCTGCTTTATAGGAGTATGTGAGATAATGAATATAAATCACCTATCACAGTGCCTAGAATATAAAAGAACCCATTAAATGTTAACAATAGCGGCTTTAGTCTTTGTTGTTGTTGGCCTACAGAAATTAAATATAGTTTCTTGGGCTTTCCAGATCTAAAATACTTTTAAATGTATGTGCACACATACAAATATATACACAGTTAGTTTTTTTGCCATTTATTCTTAGTTATGGACACAGTAAAAACATCTTTATTTTTTAAGTCTCTTAAGCCATCTGTCTAGAATTTTACTAGATGAAACATCAAAGTTACCATCTCTGAAATCCATATGTTCTTATTGAAAGCTTAAAATTTGTTTTCTCTTTAGTCATTTATCATCTTTTCAGGGGTCTGCAATTTCTCAAAGATTAATAATACTACCAGATCTGTTAGTAACTACTTTGGTGTATCTTTGTGCCTAATTAAAAATGAGACATGGCATGGGAGGCTGAAAGTAAATTTGGGAATTGTTTGGGTATTTTACTTAGCCTTGGTTCTCAGATGTTTGTTAGAGACTAAAACTGTAGCAAGGAAGAAAAGTAACATTTCTACTCAATGTAGAAGTAGCTAATAAATAACTGCTAAATGACATAGCTACTATATAAATACTATAAATATATATCCGTATTACATATATTTATACAATATATTATTTTATTTAACCCCTTTAGCAACTCTATATCAAATGCCAGAAAGTTTCATGTTGTTGCCTGTATCTTTCTCGCAACAAAGTTACTACTTTCTGATTTCACAAGTGAGCAAATTGAGCATCACACATCTAAGTGGCAGAATCTGTAGAATTTGAATCCAGGTTTTTCTAACATCAAAACCATGTGATTCCCACCTAATACATGCTGCCTCCCTTTTCTTCCTGCTATTTGGTACCGATGTGTATATTAAACTGAAACTGCTGTTCTTTTCTGTCAGTAGGCATTTATCCCTGGGAAGCTAGTAAAGTTCTGCTATAGAAGAGATTTCCAGAGAATTGATGAAGGTCATGAGTGAAGTTGACAAATTTCCCTAAATAAGAAAACTTTAGCATTTTAGAAGTATTATAAAATCATAAAATCTTATGGTTGGAAGAGACCTTGGCTGTGAGTTTGTTTACTGGCCATGTAACAATCATATATGTGGGATTATATTATAAGGAGGTAATTGTGGTATTTCTGTGTCTGGAATATTTTGATTGAGATTTAAAAGCAATTATTGCCTTTGTTTATCTATTTTCTTCTTCACAGCACATTGTATTTTAAAAATTGCTTTTGCGTTTCTATAATCTAATGGTTGCACAAACCTGATATATGCAAATAAGGATAAACAAACAGAGAACAAATAGAGATTTTAGAATTCTTCCACAAGTAAGAGATGCCCTTGTGCTCTAGTTTATAATAGAAGGATCCCAATGACTTATATTAAAATACTGAAAGGAAGTTTTGCACACAAAAAATAAGTACAAATAGGCCGATTTCATATTAAATAATTCTGCTTTATTTTTTATAAGAATTTATCTGATCATTGTTCATCATTGGATTCACATTCTATATTGGCTTTGTGATCTTGCTAGTGTTTAGTTTAAAATGTAGTTATCTAATTAGAGTTTAAATGAATATTATCAATAAGGTAAAATTAAACAGATTCCATGTGACAGAATAGACAGATATTTTTGTGTGAATGGCAAACAGTGAATTTCAAGTAATGGCTGGTTCCTTAGACTGATATTAAGTATCACTGTAAAGTACCTAAAGAAAAAATTTTAAAACCCAGAGAAGAAAGAACAGACAGTAACATACATGTATGTATGTATGTATGTTAGATCATTTCAATTCCCTCTTGTTAGAAGAGTTAAGTTCCATGGGGGCAGGGAATTTGTCATATTCTCCACTGTATTTCTGTCACCTAGAGCAAGATGTCACACAAGATAGGTGTTCAGTAAGTATTCGTAGAAAGATTCTCTTGGCTTTACATATAAGTGTTCTACTAAAAATGATGGGAATATTTTTGCTTTTGAGTAGATTATACTGATAATCATTTGGGGGTTTTGTGTGAATATTTAGAAATATTTTATGATTTTTTCCTCTAAATTTCTAGATACTATTAGCCAAATATTTTATACATAAGCTAGGAACAAAATGTACATATTTGAGATAACTGTACCAAACACATGCTTGTGTTTATGCTCATGTCTTCTTATTTAGCGTTAGAAAAATATAGCTGTAACTGTATAACAGCCTTTCATAAATTGCTAAATGTCAAGTAAGTGTTGCTTTGATTTATTGTCCCAGATTAGGCTCAAATCCTTGTGCTTATATATAATTGTATGTGAATATATTGGTGACAAGGGAAATTATTTTGGTCATCAAATATTAGAAAGTTTCATGTTGTTGCCTGTATCTTTCTAGTAACAAAATTACTACTTTCTAATAAATCAGATCTTTTCTTTGATGTGAATTAATCCTTTAAGCCACTAATCCAACATTTCTCAGAAGTGCAAAATGTGAACAGTTTATATCAGATTCACTGGTAGAGCTTATTTGAATTACAGATTCTCAGCAACTACTTTAAACCTTCGAAATCAGAATATCTGTTGGGATGTGATTCTCTGAAACTTGAATTTTTGACCAGCTCTATAGGTGATTTCTCTGCACTCAAAAGTTTGACAATCATTGTATGAAACTTTGCTGGAAGTGTCTCTCCCCTGAAGAGAGACTGGATCCTGAAAGCTCTGCAGAAAGAATCCTTTACCGCAAGCTCTCTGTCCTACTAAATCAAGAAATTAGTCAGTCTTAAGACACTGATTGTGTCAATTTGAATTAGAACCAGACATACACTGTTTTCTAAAGCTGTTAGACTGGAACAAAACAGGAACATCAAAATTGCTTACTAGACCAATCATAGGAAACAAAATTGCACTAAGTTCCAGGTCCTGACAACATCTGGGGAAAATGCCTCAGCTGCCTTCACTGGGGATTGTCAAGCCAAACAAGCCTTATTTACCCCTTTATAAAGCCTGGTGGGGAGCCAGATACTGTAGAACTGAGCTGCCTAGAGAAACAAAAAAAGTGCCACTTATTCCAGGTCTGCAACAGCAGAGCTTTCTCTGGTGCTATGAAAATTTCAGCCTCAGTGTGCCTTGTGTGTGTGCGTGAGATCATATCCTGACCCTATGATCAAGTCCTCTCTTTAGCCATGATCCACCTTGATTCTTTTACCACATGCACAAGGCCACTACTGCATTTGACCTACCTAAATGTCCTTGCTCCCCATCTCCCCATCTCACAGAGTAGTTACCATTTCATATATTGATTTACGTTCTTCTCACTTCTCTGTCATCAACTACAAACTGATTCCGAGCTCAGGGCTTAAGTTAGGCACTCTTGCTTACTAGTTCCTCAAAAGTCAGTTTAAGAAAATGTGATTTCACATATGCACATTCTATGTGAATATATATCAGAGAAGTAAATGGTAATGTTGGAATTAATTTTCCAGAAGTAATTATGAGTGTTTATTGATGCATCCATGTTGTAATGTTTAGCCCTCATTAAATTCAGGGGCATTCTAAAATATAGTGGTTAGTAATAGGATAAAGCATACCGATTAATTTACACATAGATTAAATCCATGACTTCATTGGCATTGTCCCCTAGCCAAGCTAACTAGCCACAGAAGTTGGATTTTTCATCTGTCTCATTTTCTTAATCAAAAGTGTTTAAGAGTATAAAATACTCTTCAGCCACTATATGCAACTGTTGCAAATACCATGTTAATTGTGAGTACCTCCACAATCAGAACTTAAAACATGATGTAAGAAAATAGATGCTTGGCACTATTGGAAAATGATAGTTGGTTAAGTGGGGATTTCACGAAGTGCATTCGTGATATCTGAGAGGAAGAATTTGACAAGTTAATGAATTTGTCTTTTCTCTTACCTAAGTGCTTTCATCACTTAAATGCTCCTGAAGCTCCAAAGCAGTATCTGTCTCTGTCTTCAATAGCAGCACAACCCATAGTCCTTCAGGATATTCTGACACATGACCACTTTTTATTTTGAGGACATAGAGCAACAGCTGTGGAGAAGCATTTCCTTGGGGCTTGGAGATGTTACTTGTGAAAATAGGTGTTTAGGGTTACATTATCAGTCTGAGGGCCAGATCTCAGGGGCAGAAGGCAGCCATGTGTTCTTTAATAAATTTAATTTGGGTTATTTGTGATAGCTGGGGCCCTCTGAAACACAGGGTCTGTGGCAGTATCCCCTCTTTCTTGGCCCTAAGGGTGGTACTGCTTGAGTACCTAGTCACAGGAGCCGGGTGTGCTGAGACATAAAAGTTATGCACATAATCTCAACCAGATTATTATTATTAAAGTATCATTTGTTTACCAGATAAAATACCAAAACTTATTAGTGGGTAGGCAGCTCTCACAAATCTCTGCAGCTAGTTTATATGTTTGAATGGCAGCATACTATTAAAGGATATGAAAAAAAGCATTGCAAATTAAAACTATGCTGTTCATAAACAAATAATCTCCACTGTGCTTCTAAGCATCTTGGGGTTATTCTTTTCTTGGTTGCAGCCAAGTTCGTATTTGGTAATCATAGTTTAACATTTAGTACTTCTGAGCAATGAACTAAGTGTATTTTTATCTTATTTCTAGAATAGGAAGTAGAGGAAGTTTTCAGTTTAGTGCGATTCAAAGTCAACAATAGGTGATAGCTATTGCACATGATTTTCTTGTATTTGCTTCCTGTAGCATTGTTTTCAAACTCATTTCCCAAGGCCCTGAGATGAGGGAGAGGAACTGGGTATCTGGGCAATTTTTTTCTCTGCCAGTATTGTCATAGCTATGACATATTTTATGTTTAAAACTGATGTAATAATCAGGTAATATTGTAGTATATAACAAGGACCCTTACATAATGTGTGAAAATAGTAAAATTTTATATTTATTCAACAGAATATTGCCATTTATATTGTACTTGACTCTATGTAAAACATTAATAAGATTTCCAGTAAGTGCTTTAAGATCAGTTTGTGCTTAAACGAGTGCTTAAGACTGGTTCTCCAAAGAGATTTTCTCAAGCATTTATAGAAAACCTGCGTGATATATTTTATAAATAGTCTTTATATGTAGATAGGATTCTCATAGCTGAGTGGTAATAATATCATTAACCAGTAATAAGTTTTATAACTACTTTAATATGCTTCTGTGATTAAGAAAGTAATAGCAAGTTATCACTGTTATTTCTATATAAAGTGTTTATGAGGCAGCATAATATTTTGTCAAGCAGGATAATACTTATCTAGTATATGCATATTACCTTCTATTTTCCCCTGTGTAGTTTTAATGTACCTTTTTGAACTTTAGTACCCTCTATGATTGATTTTTACCCCATTTTTTTTTTTTTAAATTCAAGGGAACTATCTCTTAACATTTTTTCCCCTGTATTTTGGTTTTTTTATCCTTTTCAGCAGGTGTTTTTATTAAATACAAAACTATATCCCAACCTCAAGTGCATTCATACATAGGGAAAATGTAACTTTTAGAATGTGATAAATTTATAAATGAACAAGGTTTTTGTTAAGTGGGTCTTAAGTGGGTCTTAAATTAGGAACCAATGCAACTATTTGCTACCTATGTAATTTCTTTTTGCTGTTTATGAAATTTCTTTTTCAACTTTATCTGTTCTTAGTTGTATTTTGAATGACTTCTACTATCTTCCATTCAAAAGCACTGTATTTTGAATGACAGTGCTTAGGAGAGTAAAATGGAAATGATATTACCATGAATGTTTTTTAAATTTTCAAAAGATATTCAGAATTTTCCCTCTGCATTTCAACAGGGGGCTTGGCTTTAATTGCTTATTCAACTATTAATATAAAGTGTATTTCAGGCATTTGCCACAATATTTTTAATATATTTTGCTGTTTGATATGAAATCATACTCCAGGAAAACCTGCATCTAAGAGTAACTGCTCTATACCAGTATGTCTCAGGCTTTAATGCAATACCAGTCGCTTGGCGATCTTATTAAAATGCAAGTTCTGATTTAGCAGGGTTGGGATGGGCCCATTACTATGCATTTCTAACAAGCTCCCTTGTGATGCCACTGCTTTTGGTCTGGGGACCATACCTTGAGTAGAAAGTATGGGTTATGTCCGTATGTCGAATGCTTCTTAATGCATATACCAAGTGTTACAGATCTAACTTGTTCTTAGGCAGTGGTTCTCAAACTTTAGTGTGCACCAGAATTACTTGGGAGAATGTTTACTAAAAATACACATGCTTGGGCTCCTCTCCTCAGAGTCTGTTTTGGTTAGGCTTTGGAACCCAGGAATCTGCATTTTTCAAAGTGGTGGACTAACACCACACTTTGAGAAATATTAATAGTACTTTAAAGTTTGGAATTGCCATGGAAATTCACATAACCTTTTGGAATGACAGCTTGTTAAAGCCAAGGATACAGTGAAAAGCCGAAAGGTGATTGCTTTGAATGCCAGTGTATAATAGTGTTTGGTTAATGGGGAAGTAGTGCCTTAGGCAGAGGATAATTTCTTGTAATATATCAGTGGTGAAGACCATAGCTCATTCACTCCCTAATTAACCCGGAGGGGTCTTAATTGGATAATTAGTTGAAAGTAACAAATGAGTAGGTATATTAAATGTTGTCGAATGGATAGTCAGTATTGATTCTTCTCTTGGGTATTCTGACCAGGATATTTACCCACTCTCTGAGAAACATCTTCATCTCTATCTATTATTACTTGCTATTATAGTTACCTGTTGTCACAAGACTAGCCTGTTCCACGAATAAAATACAGAGTTGGTTCTCCTGTTTAAAAAAAATTAGCAATTTAGGTAACTAATGAAATGTTTGTCATTGTAGTCTAAAACAGAAGTTAAATTCTAAAAGTTTGTCATTCAAAGTGAATTTTTAAAAATTATATCTTTTAATAACTTTAAAATTGGTTCTCATCTACTCATGTCTCTATTTAAAGGATGTGGGTGGTACTTATATAATACCTAATTGATTCTATATAAATTATTTAAAACAAAAGGGTCATGTAGAGGTTGTAGTTATTAGATAACCTTACCAGAAACAGTGAGTGCATTTAGAATACTTGGTTCAGCAAATTGTATAATGTCAGCCAAAGTGATTTAAAAGCTTTATTTAGGATTAATCCATCATCTGCTTAAATTTATTATCTCATTTATTCACTAATTTGCATAGGATTTTGCAATTCAAAAATTTTAAGCAAACAGTAGTGTACCTAAAAATGGATTACAGGATGAATTCAATTAAAGCAGACTGCAATCAAGGCCAGCCTTGGATAGAAGTGTGGGATTAGTGAGCTGTGATTACATCACCCCTTTTCTGCTTCTGTGCCCTCAAGAGCAAATTGCTTTGTTCTATCTCTGATTGGTTTTGTTCCATCACTACAGTACTCCTGTGAGGTCTCTCATGTCAGAGATAGTTTTGGAGACCATCCTGACCAAATGTAGTAAACTGCTATGTAAGAAGGATATCTAGCACACAAAATGCTTTATGATCACAGAGAAATTAGTTCTGTCTGAAGGGAAAGGGGAGAAGATGACAAACGTGTCATAGGGGCACTTAATATAATCCTCTCTTGGGTGAAGATACTGGACCAAATGACCTTTTTGAGGTGCCTTTCTGTTGTGAATTTTCTAGTTTATTAATAGCCTAAGAACTATGCTTCACAATCCACAATATTCACACCTCCTAACACAAAGGTAGTTAGAATTGGGGAAGAAAAAGTCTCTACTAATTTTTAAAGTAGACCTAAACAATTTGCATTGCATGTTGGGAAGGAGTTTCATTGAAATTTGAGTAAGGATTTTGCTTTGACAATCCAGAATATTAGATCAATTGTTAATGAAATGAAGAAGCATCTTACTTTTCTGGGTATGTCTGTAAATATCTCCAGCTGCTTTGACTTAAGAGATCATAAGAATGAAAAAGAAATGTAAAAAGCATTTAAATCCTTTTTTCAAAAGGATTTACATTTCTAAGAGTAATGGATTTCTAATTAAGAAGAAAATCAGGGCAACTTTTGTACCAAAGTACAAAGTCTGTATTATAGAACACTGTCAAGTTGATTTCATCTTCACAATTAACAACTAACATTTTATGAGTTTGTACAGGTGTAGTTTGAGGTACACTTTTTTAAATAAAATTACCTCAGAAAAATGTAACTTCATGCATATCTCTTATGAAAATGAAAATATTTGGAATTTTATTTTGTTACAAATAAATTAGGGAAGAATTTTATATCATCCTAAATTAACTCGTTTATAATTTTGATGCTCCTTGAAGCCTAGAACTGTGCTAGCCAATGCAATAGCCACTGGCCACATGTGGCTATTTAAGTTAATTAAAATTAAATAAAACTTAAAAACCTGTTTTAAATGATAAAAAACATTTCAGTTGCACAATAGTCACATGTGGCTAGTGGCTACTGGATTAGACAGCAAAAATATAGAACATTTCCATCATCACAGAAAAGCCTAGAACTTAGAGTATATATATGACGTATAGAATTGTTAGTGTATTTGCACTGTATTATTAAATAATTAAGATTAAGTTCATTTACATAAAGCTAAATACTCTAAATAATATTGTTTTAAAGACAGTTACAGTTTATTTTCTTCCTATGGAAATCAAGTCTGGAGGTAGTAAATCCAGGACTTCTGAGATCGCTCCATTGTATAAAGAAACTAATCATATTCTTATCTTGTTGCCACCCTGCCAACACAGTTTCTATCTTGTGGTTCAAGATAGCAGCTCAGACTCCAGTTATTGAATCTGTATTCCTGCCAAGAGGAAAGAGGGGAAAAAAGGGAAGGAAAAGGTTTGCCCTTTTTTCAAACCCCTGAGCTCAAGTGGTCCTCCCACCTCAGCCTCCCAGAGTGCTAGGATTATAGGTGTGAGCCACCATGCCCAGCTTTATGGGTGCCCTTTCTAAAAAGATGACTTCCCATTTAGCTATCATAAAATACACTGATTTATATTTTATTGTCAAGACTTATATTTGCATATGACCAATATTAGCTACAAGGGAGGCTGGGAAATGTGTTTTAGCTAGTTAGCCATGTGTTTCTCTTGAGAGGATTTGCTGTTGTCAATTTCCTTAGAAGAGCCAATGAGAAATGAGGTTTAGTATTTAGAAATTAATTTAAATGAATAATGTTTCCAGGAGTAAAACTCTTCTGTGGTATGTTCAAAAAACCTAGGAGAGGCCGGTGCACAACCTTGTCTAGTTCCAGTTCTAAGTGGGAATGCTTTCAAGTTTTTCTTGTTCAGTATGATGTTGGCTGTGGTTTGTCAATATATGGCTTTTGTGATTTCGAGATATGTTCCATTTATGCCTATTTTGTTAAGGATTCTTATAAGTGGGTGCTGGATTTTATCAGATGCTTTTCTGCATCTGATGTGATGGATCACATTTATGGATTTACATATGTTGAAGCATCCTTGCATCCCTGGGATAAAGCCCACTTGATGGTGGTGGATTATTTTTTTGATGTGCAGCTGAATTTGGTTTGCTAGGATTTTGTTGAAAATTTTTGCATCTATATTCATAAGATATACTGGTGTGTAGTTTTCTTTTTTTGTTGTACCCTTTTCTGGCTTTGGTATCAAGGTGATACTGGCTTTGTAGAATGAGTTGGGGAGGATTCCTTCCTTCTTGATGTTATGAAATAATTTCTGTAGTATAGATACCAATTCTTCTTTGTGGGTCTGATAAAATTTGGTTATAAAACTATCTGGTCCAGGACTTTATTTTGTTGGAAGATTTTTTTATTGCTGTTTCAACTTTCTTGCTCATTATTGGTCTAATCAGGAGTTCTATTTCTTCCTGATCGAGGATTGGGAGGAAGTGTGTTTCCAAGAATTTTTCCATTTCTTCAATGTTTTCAAGTTTATATGTATATAGATTTTTGTAGTCTTCAGAGAGGATGTTTTGTATTTCTGTGTTATCATTGTAACTTTTCCTTTTTCATTTCTGATTGAGCTTATTTCAGTCCTTTCTTTTCTATTTCTAGTTAATTTGGTGAGTGGTCTATTAATTTTGTTTTTTGTTTCTAAGATCCAACCTTTTGGTTTGTTAATCTTCTGTATAACTCTTTTGTTGTCAATTTCATTTAGTTCTCTCTGACCTTAATTATTTCTATTCTTCTGCTGGGTTTGGGATTGGTTTGCTCTTCATTTTCTAATTCCTTGAGATTATTCATTAGATTGTTGATTTGTGATCTTTCTGTCTTTTTGATGTAGGCATTTAAGGCTATGAATTTTCCTCTTAGGACTGCTTTTGCTGCATCCTTGTATCCCCTTTGTCATTTAGTTCAAGGAATCTTTTGTTTCCATCTTAATTTCTTCCTGGACCCAATAGTTGTTTAGCAGTAGGTTGTTTAATTTCCATGACTTTGTGTTGAATTTTTCTATTGGAGTTGATTTCTAATTTTATTACACTGTGGTGTGAGAAGATATATGGTATAATTTCTATTTTTTTGAATTTGTTGAGACATGCTTTGTGGCCTAAGATGTGATCGATCTTAGAGAATGTTCCATGTGCTGATGAGAAGAATGTATATTTCATGGTTTTTGGTTAGAATGTTCTATAAATATCTGTTAGGCCCATGTGTTCTAGGGTCCCATTTAAGTCCAGTGTTTCTATGTTTATTTTATGCTTGGAGGATCTGTCCAGTTCTGTCAGTGTGGTGTTGAAATCCCCAGCTATTATGATGCTGCTATTTATCATTTTGTTTACCTCTGGTAAGGTTTGCTTTATGAATTTGAGTGCACCTGTGTTAGGTGTATAAATATTTAGAGTTCTTATGTCTTCCTGTTGAATTGCTCCCTTCACCATTATATAATGACTGTCTTTGTCTTTCTTTACTATTGTTGATTTGAATTCTCTGATATCTGATAAGAGAATGGCTATACCGGTTTTCTTTTGATTTCTGTTAGCATGAAATATTTTATCCATCCATTTACCTTCAGTCTGAATAAGTCCTTATGGGTTAGATGTGTTTCCTGGAGACAGCAGATACTTGGATTGTGTTTTCTTATCCTTTCAGGCAGCCTATGGCTCTTGAGTGGGAAATTGAAGCCATTCACATTTATTGAAATAATTGATAAGTGGGGTGGATTTCTGTTCATGTTGTTGGGTAGAATATGATTGTTTTGTTTTATCTCTTGAGCCATGATGGTATATGTGCTCTGAGCTTTAGCTTCTTGGTGATTTTACATTGGTGGGCTTCTATTGTACTGATCTATGTATAACACAGATCTGAGTACTTCCTCTTGGGTAGGTCTGCTCTTGACAAAACTCTCAGTGTTTGTTTGTCTTAGAAAGTCTTTATTTCTTTCTCACGTAAGAAACTTAGTTTTGTAGGATACAGAATTCTAGGCTAGCCATTATTCTGTTTGAGAAGATTGAGAATGGAGCCCCAATCCCTTCTGGCTTTTAAATTTTCATTAAAAAGTCTGTAGTTAGCTTGATGGGTTTTCCTTTTTAAATTACCTGTTGTTTAGGCCTTATGGCTTGTGGCAGTTCCTCCTTGGTGTTATCTTTGGCTAGTTGACTATGTGTCGTTGTGACTGCCTCTTTGGGATGAATGTCCCAGGAGTTTGTTGAGCTTCTTGTACCTGAATATCTAAATTTCTAGCAAGACCAGGGAGGTGTTCCTCAATTATTCCTTCAAATAGGTTTTCCAACCCTTGTTTTTTCTTCTTCACCCTCAAATATGCCTATGATTTTTATGATAGTCCTCTATATATAATCCCGTATTTCATGTAGGCTTTATTCCTTCCTCTCATTTCTCTGTTCCTTATCTTTGACTGACTTGTTTCATTCAAATATGTTGTCTTCAAACTCTGAGATTCTTTCTTCTGCCATATCTAGTCTTTTAAAAAATTTTCCACTGTGTTTTGTATTTCCTTGAATGAATTTTTCATTTCTAGAAGCTGTATTTGAGGGTTTTTTTTCAATAATTCAGTTTCTTTAGTGAATTCTTCATTCATTTCCTGTATTGTTTTTGTGTTTTCTTTGTTTTGGATTTCCATTTTCTCTTGTATTTCATTGAACTTTCTTATAATCCATATTTCAAATCCTTTATTAGTCATTTCAATATCTTCATTTTGGTTGGTATCCATTGGTGAGGAGTTTTTGTTTTCTTTTGTGGGTGTCTTTTTGCTGCGATTTTTTATATTTCCAGAGTTCTTTCACTGATTTCTCTTCATCTTACCTCTTGGTAGGGACTTGGGGATACTAAGCTTGGCTTGTGAGGCTGTCTCCAGGTCTCCAAAGATCGATCCCTGACTGTGGCAGGGAAAGGAGTGCTGGTCCCGAGTTGCCTATGGTGTGTTTGAATAGGTTTGATGAACCTCTCAGGTTGCCTCTGACTTTCTGTCTTAACCTTTTCCTAGCAGTATGAACTGTGTTAGGTCCCCCAGCTTAATCTCTGAGATGACAGGTAGTACTTGGGAGTAGAAATCAGCCACGCCTTGTTTGCTTGTGTTGGAAGGCACTAATGCTGAGCTATAGAGTTGTTTGCCCTGTCATTGGTTGATGTTTGTATGGAAGAGCCAGCTGCCAAGATGTTCTTTTGTCCTCATGGTAAGCTCTGGTCCCACAGGTGGAGCACACGAGTGCCCCAGCCTTTAGGAGGGACCCTGTAGCTCCCAGGGAATTGCTTGATTTCTGTTCCCACTGATTTTGGGGGAGGAGCAAAGCAGATCATGGCTAGATTGCTAGAGCCTAAAAGGCTTTGCAAATCCTCAGCAGGGCTCAGCAGTTGCTTTTTCAGCCACTAGGGGGAGCCACTAGGAAGAGGTTCAGGACATGCACTCCAAACCCACCCAGAAGGCTGTTCCTGAAGGAGGGGCCTAAATGATTGAGTGCTAAGGCTGCGGTCTGGGCCTCTTTCCGCCCCTGTCCACTGGTGTAGTTTCTCTGCAGGGAGGGGTGAGTGTCCTGCCAAATTGCCACTCTCTGAAGCCCTACTTCACTCACCCGTTAGATCAGTAGGCGTATGTTCCCTCATCACCTGACCCTGGCTCTCTAACTTCCCCCTAGTCCATGTGTCTGAGCCACCAGTCTGCATCTCTGTGAAATGCTGGTGGGCTGGCGGTTCCCCAGTTGTGTACCCCTGTTCCATCACAAGTCTCCAAAGGGAGAATAGTGGGCCTCTCTATCTTCAGGGGCCTCAGCCAGGGGAAGGATTCCACCAGGGAGAAGCACCACTCACAAGTTTCTTGGCCTGGGCTGCACTCACTATTGTAATGAGTGGGGGGAGGGCCGCAGCCCCTGTTTTGCCGGGGTGCCTGAGGTATTTGGTTGTCATAGAACCGAGAGTTAGGCTACTTCTCTCTGAATGCCACAGCCCTATCCAATACGGCGTTTCTCTTGTGTGCAGGGTGGGTGCGCTCACGGATACCCGTTCCTCAGCACCCCAGCACACTCTGGCGTGGGGTATGTATGTGACGGCTTCCTCGCCACTCAAGTCCAGGTCTGAAACCTCTCCTGCGCCACTGCGCCACTCTTGTGTCCCAGGGTGCTGGGATTGGCTCGCCTATCTGAGCTGGTGGCCTGCGATCCCATGAGGTGCCAGTGGGCAGGTAACTCCCAAATTGTGGCAGGCCTCGCTCTCCTTAGCGAGCTCAACCTGGAGCACACACCCCCAGTAGAGAAGCAGCCATTCATGAGCCTCTCCATTCAAGCTACTCCTGTGATTGCAACGGGTGGGACAGGGGCCACCGCTCCCACTTGGCCTGAGCTCAAACTCCTTTCTCAGATTCCAGGTGTAGAAGAGAAAGTGTGTAGATGTAAGAAAGCTGGCGCTCCCTCTCTTGTGGCACTCTCCCGGGGGTGCCCCTTATGGATACCCAAACTACTGGAGCTGGCTGGTTAACCCCCTCCCCCCCATTCCTAATTAGCCATCATGCTTGGGCTCATGGCAGGTGGAAAAGCCTTCAGTATGCTTTGTGTCCTGCTGTTCACGAAGGCACATAGGTGGGGGAGTGGGAAGCCCCCTTACTCTTATCTGGGCTTCGAGCCTCTCTGGGTTTGATCCATGCCACTATCTTCTCCTCTCCACCTTCTTCTTTCTCAGCTTTCCTCCTTGGGGTCCCTAGTTGTCTTTGTCAACTCTCTTTGTGATCCACACCTGTGCAGGAACTCTTCTCTGCTCTCCTTAGTTCAACATCCTACCTTCCAGCTGGGACAGTCCAACAAGGGATGTCTCTAGTCAGCCATCTTGGCCCCTCCTCCAGTCTTGATTTAAATGTTAAACATTTTGTGAAGGGTTTCTTCTTTACCACTTGCCCCCTCTCTTCCTACCAGTCTGTGGATTTGCTCTGTGTTCCCATAGCAACTTGTACTTCCACCTTAGCCTTAATACACTGCAGAATTATTGCCCATTTACTTGTCTTTTTCATTAGATTGTAAGCTCCATGAGGTCAGGGACTATGTTTTTTGTTCCCTCACCATTGAATTCCTAGGCTTTGCATAAGGTGTGTTTAATCAATATTTATTGGATGACATTCATGAAATTTAGTAGTAATCCCAAATGTGTCAAAATAATACATTCTATCTAGGTAGATATAAACTATATTTTCAGGTTCTTTTATTTGCTTCTATTTTGAAGTTCACAACCCTACCCAATATAAAAGTTAACAGTTTTATAGGCAGAATGCAATCTTTAATATTAAAATCTACTTTTATTTTTAAGTAAACTATTTGAAGCTTATCCAGAGTTCAAAGTGGACATTTAATCTCAAGACTTAATGTTTCACCTTTATATTTGAATTTAACTACCTCTTGGTAGTTGCCATTTTATAGTTAGATACTATGTTTGAAGAAAATAATTTTATTTTTCTGTGACTCTTCTTCATTGGAGTTTAGTATTTTTGAGAGCATATATTTAGAACATTGACTGTGTATAATTTTTTTTGAGAGAAAATGGCATTGATCTGTTTCTTGCCTTTTGAAAATAATACTCTGTTGGTGGTTTGGAAGGGTTTATGTAGAATTAAGTGGACTTACGTCCATTGATGGGCTCCTGCAGATAAAGCCACAACTACCTTCAGCCATGCTGCTTTTGTGTTGACGTACTGTTTTTTCCCTTGAGCCAATAGATGCTATTTCTTGTAAGATAGAAACGTGGTAGGGAAGGAAATTTTTTTCTGTTTTGCTGCTATTTAAAGCACTACAGAATAAGCACTGCAGAACTGGTTAGTAGACCTTGACACTCTGTTCATCTCATCCTCAGTTGAATTATTATTGTTGTTGTTTTATTGGGGAAAAATTTTCCTCTGAGATAATTTGTACAAAGTAGTTATAATTTACAAGATGTTTCATGGTTTTCCCTGTGAAATGAAATGATTCTCCAGAAATTTGGGCTTGTTAAAATCTGGTTTCAGAATCTTAATCATGGAATTATTTTTTCTCCTGTTTAGATGATTAAAATTAATAAAGCTAATGTATTTCCTCTGCTTTCATTATTAATGTGAAATTTGAAGTTGGCCAGTAGAAAGAATTCCTAGCAGCCAAAATCACTGGTCTTTTAGAATATCATTTTAGACTGCTTTTCTCCTGATCTTCTCCGTATACATGTTTGCTCTAATTCCACTTTTCCCTGTGGGTTTCATTTAGCCTGGAACCTGGGTTACTAGGGGCCAAAGGAGATACCTGGTATCTGCACCCATTCTTTCATAGTTAAGAAAAAAGGGGAAAGAGTGTTGGTGTGTATGCAAACAATTCAAAGTTGGGGAGACTTGGGTGAGTCAAGATGATACCCTTTGCCAAGTCATATCTACTGAGGAGGCTCAATTTCTTCAGATAAAATACCTTTTGTAAGGAAATAGCCTACCTTCTAGCATTTATCACCCGATCCACCTATAATCTTCCTGTTAGAAGAGTTGAATTGACCCCAGGAGCTTCTAACTTCCCTGAAGCATATGGTATCCTCCAGCTAGGTTGTAAAGCTTTTAGTGTTTGCCCTAGTCCGGGGATTCTTTTCACTCTATGAGTGTTTGATGGAAACTGCCTCCCTCTGAGAGATTTATACCATGAAATCTCATTGTTTCAGTTTCTCTTCTTCCAGTCTCATGAATTCATGGAGTGAAAGTATGTCAGAGAGTGAAACTTTTAGTTTCCATGGTGATGTGAATAATCTTTGGGGATATTAAAATAATATACTTTTGTTCCAAGTTCCCTTGTTTCTATTGTTCCAGGGTTTCCCCCATCTACTCATGGAATCCTTGGCATTCATTATTTCAGGATAAGGGTCGACACAGCTTCAAATATACGAGTCATTGCTCAGTTCGG
The DNA here is from genome assembly GCA_963574885.1 of Lepilemur ruficaudatus. Lineage (NCBI taxonomy): Eukaryota > Metazoa > Chordata > Mammalia > Primates > Lepilemuridae > Lepilemur > Lepilemur ruficaudatus. The sequence goes on from CAUYRT010000263.1 coordinate 28,440, forward strand.
AGATTTTTACTTACACATTTTGACAAATTATTATCTTAATGTAAAATACATGTACAGGAACAAAACTCAGAAGGTACAAAAGGATATAATTATACATAAATCTCCTCTTCCCTAGCCAACCACCTCCGTTTCCCTCTGCCATTCAGTTTTGTATAAGCAAAAGATACATAGTTTACTTTCTTGCATTATCACGTCTTGGTTTCTTCACATAACATCTTTGGTATAGTTTCACGTTGGTACATATAAAACTACCTCATTCCTTTTGTCAGCTATAATAATCATATTTCATTAGTGGATATTTCAGTTCCTAATCTTATGCTTTACCAAATAATGCTACAGGGAATAGTCCTGACCGTGTATCGTTCTGCACCCTTATGAGTTTATCAATAGGATAAATTCTCAGTAGTAGAATTGCTGGGTCCAAGACTAATATTTTTAACTCTGAGTTTGAAATTAGATTTTTTGGGGGAGGTCATACAAAACTGTAGTCATGAAAGTCTTGGTTTCTTTCCTGAGAGAAAGGATTCTTTAAATTCTAGAAATTTGTCAATTTGCATTAAGAACAAAATTTGAAAATTTATACATAATTTCACTATAAACTATGGTGTATAAAGGACTCAGGATGATACAAGGGCAATTTTTGCCATGCTAGAAAAAGAAATCCTTTCCAGTGATGTGAACAAAAGTCATAGGTTTGTGTCTTCATTCCTTTACATATGTTTTCAGAGGCTGACCCTCAACAGTAGAAGACAAGGAGGTGTTGGCAATGATAGTGATAGTGATACTGAAAACAACCAGTTAGGTTCAGGAGAGAATCTGAGAGCAGCAGAATTGTCTGTGGAATCTGACCTTCTAGGGGTAGAGAAATTCTCAGAGTACTGGTAGACTGGCCAAAGCCTGTAAACAAAGCATGGAGGCTGCAGAGTACCTAGACATTAAAACAAGAGGCAATGGCAAGATTCAAGATCATCAGTGGTGGATGCCAGGAAGACTAGCCAAGTCTTAGTGGGCACAAGCACAGGACATTTAGTGACCAGGTTGAATGACAAATGTCTCAGATGAAGCCAACCAATTGCCTGGTCTGTAGCAAGTGAACTAGCACCTGTCTCCTGTCCACCACAACCATGAAACAATTGAACCTCCTCCTTGTACCTAGTTGCCACTCCAGGAAAAAAAGGGTAGAGATATTCTTAAGGAGGTTGGACTTTTAATTGAATGATTATTTACACGAAAGAGACTACTTTAAACTAGGAGACTGAGTTATCTTTAGTGGGCAAATTTTTGACAACTCCCAACCCTACCTATGCCCATTACTATTAGAGGAAATAGGTGCTGACAAGCAAAATGACACAAATGGTAAAGAAAAATGAAATTATATATTTTTTGTATATCTCAACCATTGTATATAAATTTTATCAACCTTCTTCAACACCCACACCCACACACACACACACACACACACTACAGGGGAGTGTCTCTCTAGTTACTTCTACTACATAAGGTACACCCAAGAGTGAATCATGGATTGCAACATACACAAGTTTCCATATTGCTTCTATTAGCTTTAATATAATTCTGTTTGAATATAAATATAGTAACTTCTGATTAGTTGTAGCTATCTTTACTAAAATATTCTATCATACATTCACCATATCACAATTACCTGCTTGTGGTCTCTTCTTTTATCAGGTATAATAATAGCTAACATTAATGAGTGCTTATTGTGTGCACAGCACTGTGCCCATACTAATGTTTTGTGAGGAAAATTAGCACAAAGAACTTCCATGTGGAATTTGAAATTAATATTCATACTCTTAACAAGGGAGTTATATACCATTGCCTTGCATTTTTTCTTTTAGTTCTTCCTTCATAACCTTGCTGTGTTTGTGTAAATTCTTTGTCTTCCCATAATCCCTCCCTCCACCCTTTATCCTATTTGGTTTTCTGGTCTTTCCATGTTGCATGAGTTCTGTTTTCTTCCTCTTATCACTTATCACCCAAAGTCTTTTTGGTACACTGATTCCTGATCCGTGAATCTGTTCCTGATGCCCCGCATCCCCTCCCACTCTTTGCCCTTTTGTCATTGGCAGCTTCTTGCAGACTCCCTTGCTCTTTTTTTCTCTCTCTGAGTGCAACAAATACTGCTTAGAAAGAGCAGCAACCTTGTCATTTGAACAAAAGAACCCTGTGTAGGTTGGCTATTGATTTGCTTAATTGAAAAAACTGATTAGCTACTTCATATATTCTTGAGTAGCTCTATTAATGTCAAGGAGTTACATGTTACAGTATTGGTAGCTCTGACAGTGACTGCCTTCAAATTAATTTTATTTACTGATTTCTATTTCAGAGGTCTTATCTATAGAATGATTACTGCAATATCTCCCAAAAGGGAAGATAAAATTCCTGAAAGTGAATTACCTTACAGGCTTGATTTATTTCAAGATCTTGTTATATTCATAGATACTATTCTCATCACATGCAAAAAACTAGTTTTATATTTTTATTTCTTATTTTTAAAGTTCTAAATTGTGCTTCGAAAAGATGATACAGTTTAGCCCTTTAAATTTTTTTTAGCTTTCAACTCATTGGTTTATATTTTTTGTTCAGTTTTGAAATATGGTAATTGAGAAAGTAAGAATAAAATCTTCAGCTAAAGAATAGTGATGTAATATAAGAATGTATATGTAAACTTAACTGCCTATATTTATAGAAATATGCCTATGCTCCTATAAATATAACTTTATGTGATTATGTATTTAATTTTGTTGGTTAGGTGTGTTAATTGATAAAAAGAGCTTACTGAAATCAAATATGTTTTATAATCCTCCTTTTAATGATTTCCCATTATTCCTATGCAGACTCTAATAAATCAGATCCGTTGATCTTATGTGTTTGGGGAATAAGCGTATTTTAACAGAAACAGAATTTTAATTGTGACTATTTTATGTTACTTTCTCATCATAAAAGCTAAGAATTGACTCTTTGATATGTTATCTAATGCCAGACCATGAAATAAATTTGATACGAATTTTATTCTTTTCTATATCTTTTATCAATTTAAGAAGTCTCTTTCCAGAGGAACAATCTTCTAGCTAATATTGATTGGTGATGTGCTTATACTGTAATAAGAGTTTTTCTTTAGATTCTAAATTGCTTTTGGATAACAGGAATTTATTTTTATAAATGAAATGGGTTTTCTAATTATTAATAAGTTGTAATTATTCATCCCTGTTTTTTCTTTCAATTTTACAAAAGGCCAGAATATCACAATGCAACATATACAATAGAAGTAGGAAAAAATTAAAAACAAATTATTTTATGCAAGGTCAGTACCACATATAATACGTTATGACCTAGGAATTGGCTTAGATTATAATATAGTTCATATATTCTTGATGAAATCTTATGCTGCTTAGAAATTCAAGTTAAAAATACCTGATCATTTTTATGTTAACTAATTTTAAAAGTAATAGTATAGTAGAAAGATGATTGTAATCTTCAGAGATTTTCAAATTATTGTATAAAGTTGATATAACTTAGAACATTTAGGAAAACTAGAGGCATATTTTGGTATAAAAAGAAGTAAAATATGGATTATTGCTTTTATTTGTTTTATTTCAATTTTATATTTAAAAGTATCAAGGCTATTTTATTTTGTATAGAATTAGAAAGATTATAGATATCTTGAAACATGGATTCTTAGTAGTGAATTTCAGCATCAAACACACATTGGCTTGAGTCTGAGCTCTATTTCAAGCAATATTATCTTGGGTGACCACTCTGAGCTTCAGTTTCCCCAATTACAAAATGTGGATAATGATAGTAATTACCCCATTGAATTCTTGTGACAATGAAATAATAAAATGTTTATTATTTCAGTGCCTGGCATATGTTGAGGGTCAGTAAATTGTAGTTGTTGCTAATAGTAAAGGTGGCAATAGTTGTAGTGTTATTTGTTGTGAAAAAATAAAATCAAACTTGTAACATATATTACTTATCACTTGCATAGCTTTCTCTCTATGTATTTAATCTCTTTTCCTGAGACTCTTTTAAGTTCATATATTATAATGTTATAAATTTTAGACCTTTCTAACTTCTGGACTGTTTAGAGTCACAGTGATACAATCATAGAATTTTAGAGCTGGAAGGGAGTTTTGGAATCATTTAACTGAAATATCTTATTTTATTTAACTCAAGCATCTTATTTTACAAGTGAGAAAATGATGTTCAGAGTAGTGATCAGTGATTTACCTGCTATAAATTACTTGTGGCAGGTTTCCTGATAAGTGGAACACTGTTCCTTATACTACTACATCCTGCCCTTCAATGTACTATTCAATTCAGGTCTTAACAGGTTTGGTTAATATGATTGGTTCATTTGATCCCCTGCTGTGCACCAGGTGCTATGCCCAAAATGAGAAATATAGAGTTCCTACTCTGCAAATAAATATTCATAGTGAAAAGAAACTGATTGACAATCACAGTAGCATAATAAGTATTACAAAAGTGGAGTATAATAAGTACAATTAGAAAAAGGGGTAGATACTAGTTTAAAAACAACTGAAAGTAAAAACAGCCTTTATAAAACTGTAACACAAGGCAGAAAACAACGGAACTAGGTAGCAATCAACATGATAACTGGTACATATTTCACATACTAGTATGAACATTGAATGTAAATGGTCTAAATGTCCCCACTTAGAAGATATAGATTGGCAGAATGGATAAAAAACCACAACCCAACTGTAGATTGTCTCACAGAAACCCATGTATCTCATAAAGATTCTCATAGATTCAAGGTAAAGGGGTGGAAAAATATGTTCCACGCAAATGGAAACCAAAATTGAGAAGGAGCAGCTAGCTATTCTTATATGAGGTAAAATAGACTTTAAATCAACAAGAGTAAAAGGACAAAGATGGTCATTAAATAATAATAAAGGGATGGAATTAACAAGAAGATTTAACGGGAGCTAACACAGGAGCTCCCAGATTCATATTAATGAAACAAATACTACTAGACTTAAGAAAAGAAATAAACAGCAACATCATATTATCCAGGGACTTCAACACTCCACTGACAGAACTAGACAGATCACTGAGGCAGGAAATCAACAAAGAGACACTGGACTTAAACAGGACTGCAGAACAAATGGACCTAACAGACATTTACAGAGCACTCTACCAAAAAAACTGTGAAATATACATTCTTACCATCAGCACTTGGAATGTTTTCCAAGGCAGATCACATGGTAAGCCACAAAACAAGTCTCAGCAAATTTTTAAAAAATCAAAATCATACCATGTACTTTCTTTGACCACAGTAGAATAAAACTAGAAATCAATTCCAAGAGGAACTCTCCAAACTACAGAAATACTTGAAAATTAAACAACCTGCTGCTGAGTGATCCTCAGATCAATGATGAAATCAAGATGGAAATGAAAAGATTTTTTTCATTGAATGACAAAAGCAACACAAGTTACCAAATCTCTGGGTTACAAGGAAAATAGTGCTAAGAAGGAAGTTGATAGCACTAAATGCCTACATCAGAAAAACAGAAAGAACAAAAATTAACAACTTAACGTCACACCTCCAGGAACTAGTAAAGAAAAAACCAAACCCAAAGTTAGCAGAAGAAAAAAAAAATAACAGAGATCAGAGCAGAACTAAACAAAGTTAAAACCAAAAAACAATACAAAAGATAAATAAAAGGAAAAGTTGGCTCTTTGAAAAGATTAACAAAATTGATAGGCCACTAGATAGATTGACCCAGGAATGGAAGAGAAAGGATTCAAATAAGAATGAAAAAGGAGATATTACAAGTGACACTACAGAAGTATTAATACAAAATATCATCTGAGAGTACTTTGAAAACCTCTACCTACACAAGCTAGAAAATCTAGAGGAAATAGAAAAATTTTGGAAATCACAACCTCCCAAGTTTGAATCAGGAAAACATAGAAATCCTGAACAGATCAGTAATGAGTAGCAAGACTGAAAAACAGTAATGAAAAATCTCACAACAAAGATCTGGACCAGACAGATTCACAGCCAAACTATACCAGACCTACAAAGAAGAACTGGCACCTATCCTGCTGAAACGGTTCCATGATATTGGAAAGGAGGGAATTCTCCCATACTCATACTATGAAGCCAGTATTATCCTGATACCAAAGCCAGGAAAAGACACAACAAAAAAAGAAAGCTACAGACCAGTATCCCTCATGAACATAGATGTAAAAATCCTCAACAAAATACTAGCAAACAGAATCCAATAGCACATCAAAAAGGTAATTCATTATGATTGAGTGGATTTCATCCCAGAGATGCAAGGATGGCTCGACATATGCAAATTAGTAAATGTGAGTCAGCACATAAACAGAATTAAAAACAAAACCATATGATCATCTCAATAGATACAGAAAAAACATTTAATATCTAGCACACCTTTATGATAAAAAACCTCGATAAACTAGTCATAGAAGGAACATACCTCAAAATAATAAAAAGCCATATATGATAAACCCAAAGCTAACATCATCCTGAATGGGGTGGGGTTGAAAGCATTCCCCTTCAGAACTGGAACAAGACAAGAATGCCCATTGTCACCATTTCTATTTAACATAGTACTGGAAGTCCCAGCCAGGACAATCAGGGAAGAGAAAGAAATAGAAGGCATCCAAATTGGAAAAGAGGAGGTCAGACTATCCTTTGATGTGATCTTATATGTAGTAAATCCAAAAGATTCTTCTAAAGGACTCCTAGAATTGATAAATGAATTCAGCAAAGTCTCAGGTTACAAAAGCAATATACACAAATCAGTAGCATTTCTATACACTAGTAACAGTCAAGCTGAGAGTCAAATGAAGAACTCAATACCATTACTTAATACCTTGGCTAATATACTTAACCAAGGAGGTGAAAGATCTCTACAAGGGGAACCTCAAAACACTGATGAAAGACATTGTAGATGATGCAAACAAATGGAAATATGCTCCATGCATGTGGACTGGAAGAATCAACATCATTAAATTGTCCACCTTGCCCACAGTGATTTAGAGATTCAGTGCAATTTCCATTAAAATACCAACATAATTTTTCACAGAACTAGAAAAAACAATCCTTAATTTTATGTGGAACCAAAAGAGAGCCTAAATAGCCAAAGCGATCCTAAGCAAAAAGAAGAAATCTGGAGCCATCACATTATCAGACTTCATACTATACTACAAGGCTAATCAAAAAGGCAGGGTACTGGTATAAAGGCAGATCATAGATCAATGGAACAGAATAGAGAATCCAGAAATAAAACCATATGGCCACAACCAACTGATTTTTGACAAAGCAGACAAAAACATACACTGGGGAAAGGACACACTATTCAATAAATGGTGCTGGGAAAATTGGATAGTCACATGCAGAAGAATGAAACTGGATCCCTATCTCTCACCATATACAAAAATTAACTCAAGGTGGATTAAAGGCTTAAATGTAAGACCTGAAATCATGAAATTCTAAAAGAAGAAAACATAGGAAAAACTCTTCTGGATATTGGCCTAGACAAAGAATTTCTGACTAAGACCCCAAAAGCAAATACAGCAACAACAAAAATAAATAAATAGGACTTAATTAAACAAAAAAGTTCCTGAATAGCAAAAGAAATAATCAACAGAAAGACAGACAACCTACAGAATGGGAGAAAATATTTGCAAGCTACGCATCTGACAAAGGACTAATATCCAGAATCTACAAAAAACTCAAAGAAATCAGCAAGGAAAAAAAAAAAAACCTCATTAAAAGTGGGCAAAAGTTATGAACAGGTTTTCCTCAAAAGAAGGTAGACAAATACCAAAAAGCATATTAAAAATTGCTCAACATCAGTAATCATCAGGGAAATGCAAATTAAAACCACAGTGCAATATTAACTCACATTGTTTAGATGGCTATTATCAAAGAGAGAAAAGGGAACAAGTGTTGGTGAGTATGTGGAGAAAAGGGATCCTTTGCACACAATTGGTATGTAAATTAGTACAGCCATTATAGAAAACAACATGGAGCTTCCTTAAAAAATTGAAAATAGAACCTCCATGTGATCCAGTGATGCCATTACTGGGTATAAATACAAAGGAAATGAAATCAGTATCTTGAAGAGATATTTGCACTCTTATGTTTATTACAGCATTATTCACAAAAGTCAAGATATGGAATCAACATAAGTGTCCATCAACAGATGAATGGATAAAGAACATGTAGTATATATACCCAATGGAATACTATTCAGCTTTAAAAAGACAGAAATTCTGTCATCTGTCTTATGTGAACATATGAATGATACTGGAGAACATTAGGTTTAGTGAAATAAACCAGGCACAGAAAGACAAATACCACATGATCTCACTTATATGTAGAGTCTAAAAATGTTGAACTAATAGAAACAGAGTAAAATGGGGATGAGGGTTTTGGGAGACATTGGTCAAAGAACACAAAATTTCAGTTAGATAGGAAGAATAAATTCAAGGGATCTATTGTACATCATGGTGACCATAGTTAATAACAGTATGTTGTATACTTGAAAATTGCTAAGAGAGTACATTTTGTGTTCTCACTAGGAAAAAATGATAAGTATGTTAGGTAATGCATATGTTAAATAGCTTGATATAGCCACTCCATAATGTATACATATATAAAAACATCATGTTGTACACCATAAATATATAATATTTTTACTCGTCAATTAAAAATTTTTTACAGAAATATGTATGGAAATATAAGAAAAGATAGCTATTATAAAATAATTAAAAATGGTTGCATCAGGTGAACAGGAGTCAGAAGTGCAGAGGGATGGGACAGAATACTGCTGCTTTTCATTTAAGCCTAATAGTATAGCACTGTTTTAACCATGTACATGTATATTTTTCAAAATTTAAAAAGTGAAAATAAAAGATACCTGTCAGAATTATGCTTTTAATGTAGTATTGCCATGTAATACTGATGCTTCCATTATAGCACTGAAGGTATGCATAGTTCAGCAAATATTGTATTTTAAAAGAAAGTATCTGAGATATCATAAAAACATATATATTGAAAAGTACTGGTACCTTCTAACACTGTGGTCTTCAACTCCAAGGCTGGGGCTGTTAGGGACCAGGCCACAGAGCTCTACTGACCCCATCCCCACCCTGTCCCTGGAAAAATTGTCTTCCATGAATCTTAGGAAGGGGGTGGGGGTGAGGGCGCATGGCAGGCCATGAGTGGCAGGGGAGCCAGTGAAGCTTCATCTGTATGCACAGCTGCTCCCCATCGTTGCTCGCATCACCATCTCAGCCTGGCCCTCCCTCCCCCACTCCACATCCTATGGAAAAATTGTCTTCCATGAAACCGCTCCCTGGTGCCAAAACGGTTGGGGACCGCTGTTCTAACAGCCTGTTACCTAAATTATCAATTTTATCTGCTTTTAGGGAACAACTATGCTAGGTAATTGATACTCAACAGATAACCTCCATCACTTATTTTAGTGATATCTGTCAAGACTGCCATGCAGCAACTTGTTTTTCCCATAGCTGCTAACAAATTAAAGAAAAGAAAATAATAAGGAAGGGCCGGGCGCGGTTGCTCTCGCCTGTAATCCTAGCGCTTGGGGTGGCCGAGGCCCGTAGGATCGCTTAGAGGTCAGGAATTTGAGACCAGCCTGAGAGAGAGTGAGACCCTCTCTCTACAAAAAAATAGAAAAATGAGCCAGGTGTAGTGGTGCACGCCTGTAATCCCAGCTAGTCGGGAGATTGAGGCAGGAGAATCGCTGAGGCTAGGAGTTTCAGGTTGCAGTGGGCTATGATGACGCCACTGTACTCTTATCTCCAAAAAAAAAAAAAAAAAAAAAAAGAAAAGAAAACTAAAAAACCAAAGCCAAACAAAATTGATTTACTATCTTACCTTGTTACACTCTTTCAGTGATGATAATAGTAAAAAGACCAGAAGAGAAAAAATAAAAATAGTAATGAATGGGCTCAAGTGGATCAGATGAGAGTGTTTCTTGAGGTCAATAAATCCTAAAACTTGATGGTAAACTAAAAAAATGTTGCTGAATTTTGATTTACTGTTAAGTATATTTTATACACTATATTTTATATTGACCAAATAGAGTCATTTTTTCACATGAGTTTTTTAAATGTGGAAACCACAGATTATTCATTTTTCTTTCCTGTGTAGTATCTTGTACTTAGTAGGTGCCCAGTAAAGGCATGCTTTATTATTAATGGATTTTTACTACCTATGAAATAGCATGTTTTAGCTGCTTTTCAAGAGTCTGAAATTTGCAAGTGAATAAAAAAATTTGTATAAGTATTATGGTAGTTTGAATAAATAGAAGCATCTCTTTTTCCTGATTTCATATGTGTCTGGGTTGTGCTAAGGGATATTATAATAAAGACCCTGATGTTTTTCACTCTTGGAAGGGGAACCTTTGTCTTCCCTACATACGATTCCAGCTTCTTGTTGCTTAAAACAATGCCTGAGACCCCTTACCTATTTATTACTATTTTTCCTAAATTCTTTCTTTTTAAGGAGGTTTTATGCAGTGGGCTTTTAATATGTCTCAGATATGTATTTAGTAAATATGTACTTTTGTTTCACAGTCTTGTGCTTTTTCTCTGAACCAATATAGTTATGCAATTTACTTTACTATTGACTTTCAGGGTTATTTTCTTACTTATTAATTTAGTTTTTTTTTTATTGCTTCCGTGTTCTGTTCAAAAGCGTCTTGATTGCTAAATGGTACCATAGCCAGAGAAAAAAGTGGTTAAGATCTGATGACATTTGATGAATTGGCATGTCATTTGCAATTGTATATTCATCTCTATTTGAGAGAGATGTTTTCTCCTGGGAGTGCTAGAGAAATTGTTACAGGATCATTCTGCAGAAAAATTATTCATAGTAATGTATCTGTGAGACACTTGTAGACCAAGGGTATCTCATGGAAATGATTGTCCTTACTGAACAAATGCCACATATTTTTATTTGAAAACTTATTTTCTTCTCATCCTGGAAATAATGATATTATACACATTATATTATTTATGAATGGTGACTCTAATATACAAACAATGCCTATTTTATTATTTCTGTATAATATGCAAGTCCTGTTTGGTTGTGTTCATTTTGTTAGAAATGAAAAAAAAGCACATTTGCATTTTGTGTTTAATTAAATTGGAGTGATGTATTATACCATCTTTTAAAAACTACTGGTAAATTTTAAATGTTCAGAGCACTTTATAAATAGGGATGAACAAAGTCTATTCAGGGCAGGGTAATTAGAGCATCTTTGGCTAGAAGATGTCTGAGTAAAAATAGCCAGTCTCAGATAGTGTTGGAGTAAGGTAATTAAGGCCTGAAGAATAATGATGAAAAACCTTTGCTCAGATACCCTTTCTTTATTTTAAGTTTGATGCCTTAAGTTCAAAATAATGAACACTAGCCTAGAAATCTCTATGTAATCAAAACTAGCCCAGTGGGTACTGCTGAGTGAGATAAATTGTAATACCTTATTCTATATCCTTACTAAAGGGAATGCATGTGGTCTAGTAACATAACAGCTTATAAATTAAAAACATTCGTCTTGCCTCTCTTTGGTCTTATTTCAATTTTGTGTACATTTATATACATAATCCCTGAACCCCTACCTCTTCCTCTTTCTTCCCTCTCCCTCAGGTAATGTACAAGAATGTATTATGGTAACATAAATTGAGATTGCTGGATTTTTATGCTCTTCTTAACTTTCTGACAAATTATTTATTATCCTTTTTCCCCAGACCTTAAATATAAGCATTCTTTAGTGAGCGGTCTTCAGCCCTTTTCTTTTTTCCCCTCTAATCCACGCCTTGGAAATCCTTTACGCCCACCACTACTCTCTATGCAATGATTCACAAACATATTTTTGGTCTTCAAGTCTCCTGGACTCCAAAACTGGATTTACAGGTGTTGCCTGGATTTCTATGCTTGAAATGTAGTGATGTTTTAAACTCAATGACTTCAAAATCAAGAATCATTCTCTATTTTCTCTAATCAACTTACGTCCTCTATACATAGCCTTCACTTTTCAGTTGATAACACCATCTAGTGTCTTTTGATAATTTTCACAATTTTATGTAGCCAACCAAAATCATGTCCATTGTACTTATGTGGCATCATCAGATTTGTCTTCATCATTCCATTCTCACTGCTTGTTGCTAAGGTTCAGACCCACACATCCTCTCACCAGGAATACAGCAATTGTTGCTATTGATCTTCGTGTGTGCTTCCTCCCCCAGTCTGTTCCACCCACTGTGTATCTGCTTATCTTCATATATCTGCTTCCTCAAGAACTGGCGTCATGATGCCATTACTTTGTTTAAAAACTTCCACTGGGCCTTCACTGCCTCTTAACCTAAGACCAGAATTTTCAGCCTCATTTGCAAGGCCTGGTCCCTATCTAGCTCTTTAAACTCCTTTTACAAATGGAATGGATTTTTTTCCGTCAAGTATGATGCATTCTTGTCCATCCTTCTGTCTTTTTCTTATTAATATGTAAGCTTTATGAGGATAGTGGTTTTCTTTTAATCTGCTTTGTTTACTGTTTTATCCCCAGCAACTAAAAGCAGTATGTGCCACAAAACAGGTACTCAGTAAATACTTGCTGAATGAATGGATATGTAAATGAGTAAAGGAAGTAATTGGAAGATGTCCTTAACGTGACTCAGCTATTCCTTTTTGACTTTAGGTTCTGAGTAAGAGTCCTATATCTTCTCAGTAAATTTTGTTTGCTTACACTAACTTAAGTGGATTCTATTCCTTTTAATGGAATGATCCTTGACTGAGGCAGCACAAAAAAGTTGCACAGGCAACTTGGGTAATGGTTTTAGAGATCTGTTCCATTTTGAAAAGAGCTCCTTGTGGCTTCTCTTAGCTTTGCTTCGTCATTCAGAAAGTATAAACAAACAGTACCCCACCCCAAGTTCAGGTGTCTCACAACCCAGATATGTGGTGAAGGAGGAAACATACTGATTTTAATAGAACTACTCTTTAAATGGATAAAGAATCTCTCCATGACTTTACAATACCATGTTTTTGATTGCATGTCACAAAGAAATTTAATAAAAGAGCCATGTATTAATTATAAAACTTGTTATAGCTAAACAGACCATTTATCTTAAGATACTAATTCAGTACACTAGTTGATTTTCAAGGTTACACTAATTTGGTTAATTGTCAAGCCACAATAAAACTATCCCCCATGTTCTGTATCCACATCCATTTTCTTACTACATAAATGACCAAAACTTTAGGCAAGAAGAAGAAGCAGAATCACGAAGACAATGTGATGTCAAAACTTTGAAGTTTTAACTAGTAGTCATATTTCTTAAGGAATCAAGACCTGAGATGGGGGACTCCAGATTCCTAATCTGATAAAGCATTTCTTATTTGAGTAGATATTTAGAACACCACTAAAAGCCAACCACATAGCTTCAGTTCTATCAAAAAATGTGATAGAGAAAGGACAGCTTAGATTTTAAGTATAAAGTCAAGAAATATGTGTATTTAAAGGTACACAAGGCTACAGATTAAGAAGGGTGGGATCTGCTTCTTTACCAACCAGACGCTTAGGCAGAGATGTATCTTTTCAGTGAAACATAGGTGCTGACAAGTGTGCAATTTTCTTTGGTTATAAAAAAATCCAGGAGGCTCATGGGATGCTAGATGTTTATAATTAAGTAAGCTTGCTTTAAAAAGCAAAAATTTGAACACAGGAACTAAAATAAATTAAGCCATAATTTCTACCTAAGAGAAATTAAAATTTCATGCCTTTTTTTTTTCGTAGTTACTAGAGTAATTGTAGGTATACTGAGCATGCTTCTTTCATTTGATTAAATTTCCTGACTCTCCATCAAGTTAGGTCCTACGGTTAAATTTCCTCCTGGTGGGCTTCCTAATAGTGTGGAACTTCTTTATACAATTAGTCATATTATGAAGTGTTTTAGATGATTTTTTTCTGTTATCTCTTTTTTAAAATTTAGTTTTTTAAATTGACAATAATTGTACATGTTCATAGGATACATCATAATGTTTTGATATATATAATGTATAGTGTATAAGGTATAATATATGGTGATGAGATCAGGGTAATTAGCATATCCATCATCTCAAATTGGATGATTTTTAATTAACAATAAACTAATCTTATTTCTAAGTTAAGAAAAACAGTTTCTTCATTATGTTTAGTTTGCTTATGAGAAGCTAAGACCATTTGGGATACAACATTTCTGGCTTAGCATTTTATTCATGGTAATAGCTAATAACTGACATTATTCTTAGGGATAGTGGTAGTGGTTATATTACCACTTTTATGGCTTCTACTCTAGTCACTGGCTTCCAGCAAACATGTTTTTGTTATCTATTTTCCAACTAACGTGTAATTTCTGAAATGTATGGTGGTAGGTGTTTTAACCCATTTTACTCTAAAACAGAAACATAAGGAGGATAAATGTATACATAAGAAGTCAATGCTTAAGTTGGTGCTATAGGGCCATGCTAGAATTTATATGTTATGCTCTAATAACTGAAATTCACTGTTTTGCCATGTATAAAAAGACATGTGTTTAGAGCATAATGACTATACTGTTAGCCTTCAGTCTTTCTCTAATCTTTAAATTCTTGGCCTGGGTAGCAGGCCAAGAATTTAGCATGAGGTAGCCAGGTAAATCAGAATTTTTGTATTCTGGGTCCATATGGCTCACCTGGTGCGCTGAGGGACCTCTATGACAGTGGTGTTAAATGTACATTTATTCTGGAGCCCAAAATGCTGAAGACATTGCTTTAGGTTAGATTATTCTGCTCAGAGATGAAGAACGTACATATGTATTAATAAAATATATGTTATTCAGGATAGTTATGTTTTAAATGCAGACATGTATATACAGATTTTCTAGCTTCTGCTTGCAGTCTTCATCTATAGTGCTGCAGTGCTGTAAATGCCATGGAGTCAAGCTTTTCTGGTAGCCTCAGTTCTCCTTGAGAATGAGTTCCTCTCATGGTACTATCATACTTGAGGGTCAGTCATACATATGCATTAAGGAAAGTCTTCATGACAGTTGTTATTATAACAAAATTATACTTTTATTTAAATTTTAATCATTCATATAAGGCCCAGATAACATTCATTAAGTACTTTCATTTTTTCCATTAAGTACTTCCAAAACATTGATTCTATAGCATCCCTCAAGAATATTTTTCAATATAATTTTAATTATTATTTACTTTTATCTGGTTTGAAATATAATATCTGCATTCAGTAGATTATTTGCTAGTTAAATAAATAAACTTTGAGCCCAGTAGCTATTGTTAATTACTACTGTTATAGGCTAAACCATATTACTAACATGACTACTGTATAGCAAATATTTTAAAAACTTACCATTCATTCATAATTTATCTTAATGTGAAATTTCTCATATACTGAAATTATCTAAAATTATTTTATTTATTTAGATAGAATGCTTTATCTAAAATGTGTAGTATAGGGCCAGGCACAGTGGCTCACGTCTGTAATCCAGCACTTTGGGAGTCCGAGGCAGGAGGATTGCTTGAGGCCAGGAGTTCAAGACCAGCCTGGGCAACATAGAGAGACCTTGTCTCTATAAAAAAGTTTTAAAAATTAGCCAGGCATGGTGGTACACACCTATAGTCCCAGCTATTTGGGAGAGTAAGGCAGGAGGATCACCTGAGCCCAGGGGTTAGAGGTGGCAATAAGCTATGATGACACCATGGCACTCAAGTCACTTTAGCCTGGGCAACAGAGCAAGACCCTGTCTCTAAAAAAACAAATAATAATAATAATAAAATGTATGGTACAAATAACAGATTTTTGTTAGATATGTAACAAAGAGAATATATTTGAAGTACTATTCATATGAAAAATTGTAAAGCCAAGTTAATAAAATAAGTTGTACACTTGTATGAGTGTGTAGTTTATTTTGGGATGACACATAGTATCACGAAAGTCAAAGGAGGAAAGGATCTTGAAAACTACTAAGTGGTAACAGCGAATTCTGGTGTCCATTTAAAGATGAAGGTTCAGTTATGAGAAGGAACTTTATATGCAAAACCTAAAATGAATAAATCAAGAAATAGTGACATAAGCATTTGGATATTTAGACATAATGGTAATTATTATTATTAGAAAAAAGGAACGGGGTAGGGCAAGATGGCCAAATAGAAACCTCCATCCCTGTGCACAAACATGGAATTCAACAAGTATGCACGCAAGTAAACACCTTCAGAAGAACCAAAAATCAGGTGAACAATCATACTACCTGGTTTTTTACATTATATCAAGGAAAGAGGCACTGAAGAGGGCAGAAAACCCAGTCTTGCTTTGCCTAAGCAACCCTCCCCCCAACCCTCTGGAGTGCTGCGCCAGCATACAGAGTGCAGAGAGAATCTGTGTGCCTGGGGGAGGGAGAGTGAAGTGATTGTGGGTCTTTTCATTGAAACTCAGGGCTGCCGTGGCACAGGGGACACAGCACAGGACAGAATTCTGGCCGTGCCAACGGAGGGAGCATATCGACCAGCCCGGCCACTGGGAAATCCTCTGTCCCGAAGAAGCCAGAGTGCCTTCAAGCCCTACCACCAGCAGAAAAAGAGCAGCCTAGCACCTGCACTAAATTTGAAAGGCTGTAGCCACAAGGGCTACAATCCTTGTGCAACAACTCCTCTGACTGTGAAGGTATATTGAAATGGTGTCTGCATTCCCATGTTTATTACAGAACTGTCTTAAGTGTCCATCAATGGATGGATGGATAAAGAAATTGTGGTTCATATACACAATGGAATATTCTATAGCCACAAAAAAGAATGAAATCCTGTTATTTGCAACAACATGGATGGAACTGGAGAATATTATGTTAAGTGAAATAAGCTAAGCACAGAAAGAGAAATCTCACATGTTCTCACTCACATGTGAGAGGTAAATATTAAAAACAATTGATCTCATGGAGACAGAAAGTAGAATGACAGTTACCAGAGGCTGGGACAGGTAGCAGGGAGGGGTAGGGCTAATGTGGTGATAGTTGATGGGTACGAAAATATACTGAGATAGATAGAATGAACATTTGATAGCACGGCAAAGTGACTATAATCAACAATAAGTTAGAGTATACTTTAAAATAACTGAAAGAGTGGAATTTTAATGTTCCTAACATGAAGAAATGATAATTGCCTGAGGTGATAGATACCCCAATTACCCTGATTTCATTAATTCACATTATATGTACCCTATAAAGATACACAACTATTATGTACACATAATAATTAAAAATAAAAATTATTTTTACAAAGTTGCTTCTGTGAAGATACTTATGAATAAAATTGGAATCATAGGCCTTTTGGTGCTATTTGATTTTTTTTGTCATGAAGCATGTGTTATATTTTAAGGCAAAAAAAAGCGGTGAAGGAATTTTTGTGTTGGTGGGATTCATTTGCCACCTGAAAAAGATTAGGGAAGGACTTTGGGAAGAAGCTAGACTGTAAGGGGACAAGAGATGGGAAGGAAGTGGAACAGCAGCAGTAGACTCCTTTTCCAGTAAAGAGTTAGGTAGCAGTTAAGACCATGAGATAAAGGAGGATAATTTGCTGTAAGTTAAAACTCAGAGTTTGCTCATTTTTATCATGAATTAAATATACTCACTTGTTTAAACATTTCATTGACAGTCACTATTTGTTAAATAGTTGCATAAGTGGTCAAATTCTGTGCATGAGAAGATGAAGGCAGAAATTACAGTCCCAAGAGCTTGAAAGTCTCACTGTGGAGTTTTTTTGTTTCTTTTTTTTT
This sequence comes from Lepilemur ruficaudatus, assembly GCA_963574885.1. Lineage (NCBI taxonomy): Eukaryota > Metazoa > Chordata > Mammalia > Primates > Lepilemuridae > Lepilemur > Lepilemur ruficaudatus. Next base: position 46,292 of record CAUYRT010000263.1, read on the forward strand.
TCCCCCTTAACAAACTTTTCCTTTTCCTGGTCCTTTTATATTAGCTAACTTTGGTTTCTAGATCAAGATGATTTTCCTTCCTTGTTTTCTCAAGGCGTTTCCAATCACATCACGCTCTTTTTAATCACAATTCTTTTCTGACGGGCTTTTGATTGGATCCAAATTTGCAGCCTGGGTTCTAAGACTCTAATTTATGTTTCTGTTGCAGCAGTTCTCAAACACTTTAGTTTCAGGACTGCTTTTTTTACACTCTTAAAAATTATTGAGGCTCCTAAAGAGTTTTTGTTTATGTGGATCTTACCTATTGATATTTTCCATATTAGAAATCAAAACTCAGAAATTTAAAAAATGTTTTTAATTTATTTAAAATAACATTATTAAGCCCATTATGTTACTGTAACATTTTTATGAAAAATAACTATTTTTCAATATCAAAATAGTTTAGTGAGAAGAATCACAGTATTATATTTTTTGCAGATCTCTTTTTTTATTCTCTTAACAATTTTTAATGCTTTGTTACTAACTATAGTCACCATATTATACAATAGATCTCTTGAATTTATTCTTCCTAACTGAAATTTTGTATCCTTTGACCAACATCTCCCAACCCTTCCTACCTCTCAACTCTGGTAATCACCATTCTACCCTCTGTTTCTTTAAGCTCACCTTTTTTATACTCCACGTATAAGTGACATCATGCGGTATTTGTCTTTCTGTGACTGGCTTATTTCACTTAACATAATGTTCCCCAGGTTCATCCATGTTATTGCATATGACAATATTTCCTTCTTTTTTTAGGGCTGAGTAGTATTCCATTGTGTGTATACACTATGTTTTCTTTATCCATTCATCCATTGATAGATACTTAGGTTGATTCCATATCTTTACTATTGTGGATAATGTTGCAATGAATTTGAGGGTGCAGATATCTCTTTTATATACAGACATACTGATTTCATTTCCTTCGGATACCCAATAGTGAGATTTCTCAATCAATTTCCAACAGATTGCAAATTTCCTTAATAATCTGGCTTAATGTAAAACAGTTACAATCTCAAATCTGCTTCTGCATTCGCTCTGTTGCATTATCACTTGCAATGTGGCTTTTGAAAAACTCTATACTCATGAGAGAGAGTGAAAAAGGCAAATAACTCCTTAGTATTAGCAAAAAAATAATTTTGACCTTGTGGATCCTCTGAAAGGACCTTGCACACCCTCTGCCCCATATTAAGGTTTGAGCCTGTTGCCCTCTTCAATCACAATCTAGTGAGCATGTGCATGTGTACCAACCTGTGCTGCTTATGTTAGTCAGCAGCACCTTCTAGAACAAAAATACCATAGACTGCAGATAGCTTATAAACAACAGAAATTTATTTCTCACAGTTCTGGAAGCTAGAAAGTTCAAGATCGGGGCACTGGCAGATTTGGTGTCTGATGAGGGCCTGTTTTTTGATTCATAGATGGTACCTTCTTGCTGTGTCCTCACACAGTGAAAGGGTCAAGACATCTCTCCAGGGCCTTTTTTGTACAGGCACTAATCCCATTCATGAGGCCTCTGCCCTTATGCTCTAATCCCCTTACCAAAGCTCCACCTCCCACTATCATTATATTGGTCATTAGGTTTCAACATGTGGATTTTGGGATGACACAAACATTCTGACCATAGCAGTGCTCCAGTGCTAAGAAGCCCTGATTGCTATGTTTGGTTTTTCACAGTTTCGTGTACCAGTGGGTTTTTTTTCTTCAACCTGTTTTTCCCTCTTCTTTCTCTTTGAAAAGGGAGGTTCAAATTTGGCAGCATTCCCTTTCTGCTTTTAAATCCATGTCCAGATAAGAAATTGGAGGCATTAAACCTTAGACTGGGTAACAGTGGGGACTTCAGACATTCCTCTCAGATCTGAGCTGCAATTGGCTGGTGTCTAAGCTTTTTTGAATGGCTAACTTTTTAGTAAAATATATTGAGCATACATCTGCAATTTTTATGAGTTTATTTTTTATATGTATACACACACATACACATCCTGCTGCACTTATACGTGTGTACACTAATTAATCACATACGTATCCTATTGCACACTGGTTATAAAATGTACAAAAGTGTAAATAAAAAGGTTAAATATTTAAAAATTTGAATATTGTCTTTATACATTCAAGTGGATCATGCATGGCACATATCCCCTGGGTACCTTTACTTCATTTTGGATATCCAGTCAGTTGTGGCTTAAACCACAAAAGAAACGGGTAAGGAGATGGTATCTTGAGAGGGGCACTTAACATTAAGGGAGGTTATTTTGTTTGTTTGTCTGTTTGCTTGCCAGGGGAAGAATCTATGTAGGGAATCAGAGATGGAAGAGATTGTCCACATAACTGATAGGGTAGAAGGTAGAGAGTGATAAGTGAGGACGCTCATGGCCAGGGGGTTTACACTGTAAAACAGGAAGGACAATTTCTAAATAGCTAGTAAATAAGAGAGAATGTATGAGGATTTAAGGCAGGTTTGAAGTGAAGAAGTAGGATGTTGAGAGAAGTTCAGCTTGTCAGTAAAGAGTTGGTGTGATGAGGTTTGGAGTTAAAGGGAGTAGAAAAGATTTAGAATGGGAAATGTGAATTTGATTGTGAGAACTAAAGAAAAGACTACATGGATTATTTAGCAAAGCCCTTACTAAAGTTAGATATGCATTTATTTTAGGCCCAAGAAGCATGGTTTGGTGACTTCTTAGCATCCTGGAGATGAGAGTAAAGAAACTAAGACAAGAAAGAAAGAAAATAGACTAGAAAACATCCAAGGTTGGAAATTAGCATGTTTTGTATAGCAGAGTTCCAAAAGGAGAAGGAATATTGGCATATTTGAAATGGTTGCAAATGGGGCTGGATAGAAGAACAAGAGAAGCCAAAAGGGTTTTGATGAATTCATGGGAGATGATGATGAGTATTTACTAGAAGGTGGACTCAGACAGAGGAAAGGGAGCTCAGAGTTAAGGGTTCAGAATCTGGGATATAAAGCAGTTCGTAGTTATTTGGATGGTAGTGACGATGGATGGTTGAAGTGGGTGCAAATGAAGATCACTGAAGTTCAGGAATGTGGCCATTAAGGTCACCTTTGAGGAAAAGGAATAGGGCAGAGGCTAACATGTAAACCATTAGTTAAAGGTGAAATAGTCCAGAGAGGAAGGTTATGATGACGGAAATAGATTATTAGAAGTTTATGGGTACAACTTGAAAAGGGAGAGAAGTTGATGAATCAATGTTCCGTAATTGGAAAAGAGATGAGGTGTGGGTTACGGCACAAGAAATAATTTGCATTGGAGAGGTTGAGAGAAAGCCAGACTTCAGTTAAGGTGAGACTGTTCCTGAGGGCCCAGTGAAAGGGGCCATGAGAATGGTGTCGTGGACTGGGGAGGGATAGAGTAGGCACGGATAATAATGATAAGCACTGAGCCAGAGCGCGCCAAGGGCCATAAATATAAATAACAAAGAGGAAAGAAATGAGAGAAAACTTTGCTGGTGACCTTAGTGAATTTGACTAAGTAGGGCTTTTATTGTTAGAGGCACTTGTGCAACTAACCAGTCGCAGCTTTCTAGGTGCAGTATGCATTTGTTGGAAAGAGCCTCTGATCTGCTTTCATAGGTTCTGGGCTTCTCAATTGTGGAGACCAGCTGTTGTAGTGCTCCAGTGAATAAGTTCACAGGTGTTGCCTTTCTGAGAATCGGCCCACCAGTATTTATTAAATTTTGCAGTATAGTAGAGAGGACTAATTGTATGAAGACTTATAACCAGGAACTGGATCTGGTTCACTCCTTCACACCGATTCACTCTCTGTCCACAGCATCTAAATTTCCCATCATATGTGGGTGTGGGGGTGTGTGTGTGTCTGTGTGTATGTATAGATCACGGTATACCATGTTCCTTTGGGATCTTACCCATTGATCTTTCTTCCCCATGAAGATGCTTCCTTTTTTTCCTGTTGTATCTTGGTTCATAATCTACTCTAATAAAGTAGTGCTTGCTTATGAAATGCATTATTCTTTAACATGTCATCCTCTGACTTTGAATAAACTTCTTTGATCTATTTCTTAATGTTCCTATCTGTTTTCTAATGTTCCCTTCCTCATTTCAAGCTCTGCCTATAAGTCATTTTTTTTTCAGGAAGTTTTTCTGCCTATGCATCTGAAGGTATTCTAATCAAGGCTCATACCCTGCACAAGGGCGTCTGGCTGAGGAGGTGGGTTGCTACTCAGCTCTCTTAGATGTGCACCTTTGCTTCGGATTGTACCTGCCAGCCCGTGGGGAGGAATGCTTTTTCCTAATGTGCACAAAGCCTCTAGCAGGGCCATGACTAGTCATTTGTAAAAGCTGCCAGCATTCATGTGTATTATTTACTAAATACTAAGGGAAAGAAGAAGAACCGCTAACCAATAATGAGCACTTGCTAGTGCTGGATGTTGCGATAAACTCAACAAGAATTATTTCATTTATTTCTCAAAATAATCTTATGAAGTAGTTGCTATAATTATAGATAATCTAGGGTAATGGACAAATGTTAAGAACAAGTCAAATTCATCCAAATATCCACCACCTTTGGAAAGTAAAATTATCTGCTCTTGTAATAAGATTAGACCGAAATCTTTAAATCAAGTAGAAGGCACTTGAGCTATTCCAGCTTTGATAACGTGTATATGTGTATGTGTGTATGTGCAGTTTACTCAGCAGAAAACTCTCTCACTGGGCTTGTTCCCCCTTGGCTGAAGAGTTCTTTTTCTAGCATATCTGTAGTTTGAGGTAATAAATCTAAGGATTTTAAGAGATCTTAAGTATTATACTATAGTTGGAAGATTGATTTCTTTCATTTGCAAATTGGTCGGTTTGCACATATGGACCTTAATACACATACATGTTGTTAGCTACTTTCTGTGTATTTGTTATTTTTGTAACCATACTTACATATTTTTCATTGAATTGCAAGTTTCTTAACAATAGTGATGGTATTTTTTAAATCTGCAGTAACCCACAATGATTAGGTATATTGTACTGAAGTGTTCTATGTGTGTTGACTAACACATACTTGGCAGATAAAATTTACTGTAAATAGAAATAGTCTTTTTTTATTAGAGATAATAATCTTAAAGGCATACTCTGGAAATTATGCTTATTTTTAAAAGAAAAATGCAGCTAGCACTTGTTCTTAAGTTTGGGTTCTAGTATGATTTTTGCCATTTGTATCAGAGACATTTCTTGGGCCCCTGCTAAATCTTTGTTAAATTAGGAACAAAGCTTCTAATAAAAGAGTCTGAAAAAAAGTAATAATAATAATAGTTTCTGTAAAATTGCTTGCAAATATTCAAATGCAAAAAACAATTAAGAACTCCTATTAACAATATATTATAGATTATCTTGAAAGTCAAGAGACTAAGACTGAAGCACTATATTTTTTAATATTAATATGAAGAAAATCCTTAAAACAATGGCTTTTATTCTAATGTAAAGGCCAAATTTAGACTAGTTTATTATGATTCAATCATAATATATAATTTCAGTCAATAATAATAATATTTACTGAGTGCATACTATGTGCCAAACACTATTAAGTACTATATGAATTTTCTTATTTAATCCTCAAAACAAGTCTATTATAATTAACCTTACTTTATAGATAAGGAGACTGAAGCTTCACATGGTTAAATAACTGCTCTCATAAGTGACAGAGCTGAAATTTTAATATAGGGATTTGAATAGTGATTTTTTAAACTATAGATGCTGTAAGATGTATATTAATATAGTTCTGTATTCAAATGTTAGTGCATAATTCTTTTAAAATGTAAAGCTAATCAATTATTTCAAAAAGAAACTTATTGGAAAGTCCCTGCAATTTCATTAGGGGAAGGGCTCAGATACAAGTATGAATAATAGTTCCCTTGGTATAACATTATTATCATTAGTAGGATATTATGGGGATGCAATCTAACTTTAACATATGTTATTAAAAGTGTTTCTACTACACCATTGAGTTATGCATTCATGAGAAATATTTATTTCATTTTGTTTTGTAGGGAGAAATTTAAAAGGATTTGGTTAAATAGTTTTGAGGATGCAATTTGAGAAAAACACTAACATATTTTGCAATATTTTTATATCCTTGAAAATCCTTGCAAGAGTCTCCATCTTTTAAGAGAGCCAGAAATTCTCTCCTGGCAAGTGAATAGATAGGTGATAAACATTACAGGTCTGGAGTGAACATTCTGTATCACTGCAGTTCCGGAAGGCTATTGATACAACTTCAAGAAAGGGAAGTGTTTTAAAAGTCTGTGTCCGTAGATACAGAAATAGATAACTGTAGAAATACATTGTAGACTCAGAGCTATACTTGTTAAACTTCCCTCTTATTTTATATGATGTAAAAAGTCAGCTCTAGCTACTGAACATAAATGGTATTTGATTACAGTAGATTCTTCCATATTTTACTCAACTCATTAAATCTGTTTCTCTCACGAAGCAGTGTGTTCCACTCTTGAAGAATATTTCATAGTGTGTGATTTATTACATTGAAATTCCTTAATTCTCTTTATTTTATACCTTCACAAAGGTGACATTGTTTTGAATGTTATTTTGCATTGACATAATTCTTTATGTTTGGTGGTTATTAGCATTTATCAGTTAAGAATATTACTGATTTTTTTAAAATGTTAGAGCTAGTTAAAAGTTTTAGTGAAGATGTTTTGTGTTATCAATGAATATAGAAGGTTAAATCATTTTTTTTTTCTTGAACGACTTTGGATCTGATATGAGTTTCATTAGACCAGTGGTTTTCAACCCAGGTTGTGCATTAAAATCACCTGAGAAGTTAAAAACAAATAAAAATACATATTAAAAAACAAAAAACAACCCCAGGACCTGAGATATTGATCACCTGAGATTCCGATTTAACTGGTCTGAGATGAGGCCCAGGCAAGAGTATTTTTAAATAACTCTCCAGGTGTTTCTGATGTGTGGCCAAGGTCAACAGTCACAGCATTGAACTATCTATATACAGTCTTCCTCAGTATCTGTGAGTGCTTGGTTTCAGGTCCCCCTGTGAACACCAATATCCATGGATGCTCAAGTCTCTTATATAAAATGGCATGGTATTTGTATGTAATATACATATCCTCCTTTAAATAATGTCTACATTACTTATAATACCTAATGCAATGTAAGTGCCATGTACACAATTGTTACAATGTATTTTTTATTTGTATTATGTTTATTGTTATATTGTTATTGTTTTTTTCCCCTGAATATTTCTGATGCCTGTTTGGTTGGATCCTTAGATGTGGAACCTGCAGGTATGGAGGGCCAACTCTGCACTCATCTCATCTTGGACGTTGAATATATATTTAGTACAGCCATGCTGTACAGCTCAAGGAGACACCATTCACAACATGTTCTGAGTGAATGGCACTTCCTCCCCGGCGTGAATGGTGCCTCCTGGAGTTGGCTGTTGGTTGTATAAAAAAGCTAATGGCTTCAGTGATTACTGATAAAGGAATAATAGGATTACTGATAAAGTAACATGAGATATGGCAATACCCTTCTATACGTTCCTCTTCAATTCCAGAGTAAAATGATTGCCTTGATAGTCATTCTCTATTAAAATAGATCAGATGTATGTAACAGAAAGACTGAAAGAAGTCTGTATCTTATGATAGTTGAGGATTCAAAAGATCTCAAGAGGAATAATGGGAGCTAGGCATGAAATTAAAATTTGCTTGGGGTTTCAGAACTAAGGGAGTGGGGAATGGTCAGGTACAGTGAAAGGGCTTTTCATCACTGCTGATTATGGAAGTGTCATAGCAAGCTTATCTCTTCAAAACAGCGCAGGAAAATACCCATGATTATAGAAAGAAATGCCTCATTAATGCCATTAGAATAAAGAATACATGGTACATCTTTTGAGTCTCTTGCTAATGTGACAAACATATATTGCTAACTGCTTGGATTCTTTACATTTTAATTAACCGTTGATGATGTAAAATCATTGGACTTTAACAACAGTTTGATTTCAAACCCATTTATGAGGCTGAGACGAAATGTGACTTTAGGCTCTCAGCACCATTGTGTATGCTTTATTGTGGTGAATATCAAAACAGCAGTTAATTATAGTAGAACCATTTCTGTTCTTCACCTCATTATCTCTGTCTTGCACTATTATTTTCTGTTGTTACTGGCTATACAGCATCAGGGCTGGCACCAGTGAAGTGTGAACACAATGCCAGCACTGCATTCAGCACAAGAATAGAAAGGCAGATGGCAGATTTTACTATTTATAGTTGTAGCCAATCTGCCTGAGGTGAGTCCTGCTGAAATGGTTCTTATCAAGAATGTTTTCATTTATTAAAGGGATAAGGAAATCAAAGCCAAATAAAAAGCTTCAGTCCCCAGGACTCCAAGAGCAAAACTCTTACTATAGATTGCAAAGCAATTCTAAGTATTGATTAGACATTTATGAACTGAAAATTTATATATTTAGCTCTCTATCCTCAAAATAAAGACTCTGGCCAGCAGTATCCTTCATGGCAGAACTTGAAGAATTTATTGTTCAGTGAAGTTGTGTTGCCATAGCAACTGATGCAGAGTGAATTTTAATTATTAGGAACAAAATTGGTTTATGATAACTAATTATTTAACATCAAATATATTATTTAAACTATCAATAGTTTTTACTTTGTCACCAAAAAGAACACAAAGTAACTCTGCTTCACATTTGATTCTTTGTATTGTTTTTTAAAACTTTCATTGTTCAAAACTCTGATAAATATTTTATAATATCAATTAGTATGTTGAGATAAATTTAGTATTTAAAATTAAAATGGCATGTGAATTATATAGGCTTCCTTTTCCAGTATGTATCTGATTTGAAAATGTTTTATTCTCAAGAAAATATTGAGTTGATAACTAAAATGCCCTATTAAAGATCTTAAATGTTCTATATTTAACCTGAAATATAGCAATGAATTATGATAGTGGCTAATAAAATTTATATTCCATAGAAAATAACTTGATATTATTGGGTGAAGAAATTAATTTGATTCGATCACAGTAATAAAAGAAAGATATTTTGATTGGATATATTGGAATTTAGCAGATTATTTATTCCTACTCTAAGTTACTATAAAACAGCTGTTCATTTTAAATTATGGTAAAATATCTGTCATGTGAGTTTATTGATTTTATTTAGATGTAATAAACAGTTGATTTGAATTTTTTACTTTTCTGTGGCTTGTAATTTGATAGAAAAAGCTTGCAAAGAACTTCCTTTGGAAAGGGACAGCTACAATCTAAATTTAGAAATTAGATTTCTTGCTTTGTGAATTTTATTTTCCTTTTTGAAATATAGCCAAAAAGTAATAAGGACTTCTGGTTAGACATAGCAGATTAAACACATGCAGATAGCTCATATCTTTCCCAAAGCCCCTCTAAAAGAAAAGTAAGGGAGTTTTAAAATAAACTCACAAGGGGAAAGAAAATGGGAGAGGAGATAAGTTATAAAATTTGGAAGCTGGAAGGCAGATGGATAAGTTCTAACTAATGTAGACCTGAGAAAGTTTAATTGTAAGTTTGCAGTGGGGAGAAATGACAAAAACCTGATTACATACTAGCATCTCATAATACTTAGAAATTGGAAACATGAGGGACTTCTGGAAGTAGGGGTTAAAATAGGGTTATAAACAGGAGAATTTATTTTAAAGTCTATTTAAGCAGGATTTGGTTTCTGGGATTCATCCCCCTCATCATACAGCTGGGCTATAGTGCCTCTCTTACTTGGCAGAAGACTACAGGTATATTCCGTAGAGGTAAAATAAGGGTGCCAGGACTGTGGATATCACAAAACAATAGAAAGTGGAAAGGCAGATGGATACTAGATTGAAATCAGAGATAGCAAATGAAATTTTTGTGTATTGAATGTTGAGACTTCAGTCTTCGGTTAGCTCTTAGCATATTGATAATCAGGCATAAATCATTGAGGCAAGAGACTAGAAGAGTTTTCTCCAGCAAATCTTAGTCCAAGAAAGAAAGATTTACACATTCCTTGGGGGCTTCCCAAGGAAATGGGTCAGTCAGATCATCCTTCAGTGAACACCACTGTCAACAAGCCCCATACATTCTACTGACCTTCCACTTAGCTTTTTGGTGCCCTACTCTTAAATATGAACAGACAGCCATGTATCATTAGGCATTGGAAGAAAGCATTTGACATTTTAAAGAAAAGATCAAAACAAGGAGATAAAAGTAACTTGGAGAACACAGATACTATGAAGAGAGTAGGGGAGAAAAGGAGGCTAAACTAAAATTAGTATATTGAGAGATAATAGGAAATGGAACAAAACTAAGATTTTTATACATTCTTATATGTGTAGGTAGGAACATTCAGGGAATTAAAATAAGCTTGTGGAAAATTTTTAAAAAAACAACAAAAAATTTTTAAATTTTTAAAACAATTGAATAAAGAAATGAAGTCAAGGATATCTCTCAGAAAATAAACAAAAATACAGAGAGATAGGAAATAGAATAGACAAAAAACTTAGAGAACTAATAGCAATAAAAAGAATAAACTTGGTATACACAACAACATGGGTGAATGTGAAAACAATTACCAAGTGAAGGAACCATTCACAAAGAAACACATGCTTCCATTTATCTGAAGTTGAAGAACAGTCAAAACTATGGTCCTAGGTCATAATAGTGGCTGCCTATTAGGAATGAGTATAATACAGGAAGGTGTATTGGTATGGGGGTGGTTCCCCAAGTGTATACACATGTAAGAATTCTTGGAGCTATATACATAAGCTTTGTGTACTTTACTGCATGTTATTAACTCAAATTAATAGAGAAAAAAGGGAAAAAATAACAGAGAATCAGTTCAAGATGTATAATACTTGAACAAGAAGAGTTCCAGAAAGAGATAAAAATGGGAAAAATAGAGGGCAGAAAATAAAGAAAATCCATCAAGGATGTTTTAGGGTATGGAGGACATGAGTTTCCAAATGAAAGGGCACATCAAGTATCCAGCATATTAGATGAAAATAGATACCAAAACATTATTAATTGTGGAAGCCTAGAAACAAATAAAGGATCCTACAGGCTTCCAGAGGAAAAAAAAATAGGTTTTACTCTTCTCAACAGACAACAGGAAGGTAGGAGACAATGGAACAACACCTTCAAATATCTGAGGGAAAATTATTTCCAATCTAGAATTTTATACCCAGCAAAATTACCAATTATGAACACAGATTAAAGACATTTTTAGGCATACAAGGTAGGGCTTCATTCACCCTTTCTCAAGAAGCTACTATAGTATATTCACCACCAAAGTTAGAGAGAAAACAAGACAAGAAGAGGACATAAGATACAGGAATTAGGAAATCTACCATGAGAGAGAGGTAAAAGGAACCTTCCACTGGCTAAGGGAAAGGAAAATCCCAACCCGACAGCTGATAAATGGCCTATTGAGCAAGCAGTTTAGATCAGAAGTCAGAAAGATCTGGGGAGATCTTTTTTGAAAAGATCAAATTGATAGAATATTGAAAGTGTTTAAATCTACTGAGAGAAGATTTATAAAACTGGGAAGAGTTTGGGGTACCTAGAAAGCTGAGCAAAGAAAGAAAGAAGACAGCTATGAGTTCTGGAGTTGGAAGCTCATGTAGGAAAGGAAAAATAAAGATAACAGTACATTACATGATTCTGCCATGAATAACTTATGTAACTACACAACTGAAATAATAGAGATGTCTCATCCATGTAGTATATTACATACAATGGAATACCGTAAAGCAGCAAAAAGGATGCAGTATCAAAAACATAATGTGGAGTGAGAAAAGCAAGTTGAGAAATACATGCTACTAAATACAATTTATATCATGTTGTTAGGCTTCTAAAAACTCATAGAGTATAATATAATAAATATACATATATCCACAACTGAGCTTAAAAAGTGAACATTACAAATATAATGGAATCCTTCTGTGTGCTCTGGTACCATCTGAAGTAACCACTATTTTGAAGTTCATGCTTATCATTCCTGTGTACATCTTTATACTATATACAATTGACCCTCGAATAATGCAGGTTTGTACCATGCAGGTCCACTTAATATGCAGATTTTATTTTACCTCTGCCATCTCTGAGACAGCAAGACCAAGCCCTCTTCTTCCTCCTCCTCAGCCTACATAATGTGAAGATGATGAGGATGAAGACCTTTATGATGATCCACTTCCACTTAATGAATAGACAATATAGTTTCTCTTCCTTATAATTTTCTTAATAACATTTTCTTTTCCCTAGCTTACTTTATTGTAAGAATACAGCATAAAATACATACACCATATGTAATAACTGACTGATACTAGTAAGGCTTCTGGTCAACAGTAGGCTATAAGTAAAGTTTTAGGGGAGTCAAGACTTATACATGGATTTTCGACTGTGCGTGGGGTCAGCACCCCTAACCCTCATGTTGTTCAAGGTCAATATCCCTAAACAATATTTAGCAAGCTGAATGTTTTTAAACTTTATATAAATGGTCATAAACTACATGTATTCTTCCACAGTTTGCCTTTTTTTTTTTTCTTTTTTTGAGACAGAGTGTTGCCTTGTCACCCAGTCTGGAGTGCAGTGGTGCAATCTTGGCTCACTGTAACCTCACACTTCTGGGCCCAAGTGATCCTCCTACCTCAGCCTCTTGAGTAGTTAGGACTACAGGCTACAGGTATGCGTGGCCATGCACAGCTAATTGAAAAGAATATATATTTTTTGTAGAGTCAAGGTCTTGCTATGTTGCCCAGGCTAGTCTGCAATTTGCTTTTTTAACTCAAAAAACTACAGCAGCCCCCCGCTTATCCATAGGTTATACATTCCAAGACCCCAGAGGATGCCTGAAACTGTGGATGGTACCAAACCTGATATATACTATGCTTTTTCCTATACAGACATAACTATGATAAAGTTTAATTTATAAATTAGGCATAATAAGATATTGACAACAATAATAATAGAGCAATTATAACAATATACCAGCATCACTACTCTTGTGTTTTGGAGACAATATTAAGTAAAATAAGGGTTATTTGAACAGAAGCACTGTGATACTGCGACAGTTGATCTGATAACTCACAGATGGACTAAGGGGTGGGTAGTGGATACAGGGTGGTTTGATTCATTGAGGTTAAGCTCACACCATGGTAGAAAGCTGAAAGGGGGCATATTTATATTCCTTTTTTTCAGGAAAAAATACAAGTTATTTAATGCCACTGTTTAATTTGACACCAAAGGTTAAGTATTGTTTAGTTTTGTCTATTGGTTTCATTTACGACAATTTGTGTCCATCTTTTAGGTATAGCTGTAAACAGTTTTTTCTTTTGAAATGTTATCAGTGAAAATATGATGATATAAATTTAAAAATAAAAAATTTGTATTGTTTGCTAAAAGGAATAAAAACAGGGATCCTAATGATTAAAGCAAACTGTCTGAGAGTATGACATGCAAAGGGAGCAGAAACATATCTTAGGTTATTTCTTTCAGAAGTTTCTGAGCTGTGAATTTGGCTGGTCACTCCTCTCATAGATACTTTTAGGAAATGCTTGAACAGATAACTAGAAATCGTTTATTTACCTGGAAGAGAGGAGAGGATTTCTCTAAAGCAGTGTTCTCAAATTTTAGTGTTGATCATAATCACCTAGACAGCTTGTTAAAGCACAGATTTCTGGACCACACCCCCAGACTTTCTTATTCAATACAAGTGGGATATTGGCTGAGATTTTGCATTGTTAACTGGTTACCGGATGATGCTTGTTAGGAGCTCAGCTGAGCTGGTACAGAGCAAAGGCACTGAGCTGCCAAGTAGCCTATTAAAGCAAGAAGTGAGAAATTATAGATGTAAGCCTTTAATCACTTAATGCTACAGTATTAGCAAGAGACTAAAACTGGAGAAAGCACTGAACCTCCGGTTCCATTTTTCCTCGTCGAAGGACACGCTTGTTGATGGTAAGCATAGATGTGGAGGGCTTGTCTCACTGTTGAGGGAGCCCTAAACAAAAGGCTGAGGCTGGGCTGGGGGTGGGAAAAGAAAGGGGAAGACATAGGAGTGGAAAAGTACTGAACAGTGGGGAAAAGTGTCTTTAAGGTTCCGCCTGCCTTCCAGTCCCACCCAGGGGGTCTCAGCAGAGGAACATGAAGAAGACCTTTGCTCAAAGTCTCAGATAAAGAGACCTAGGAACAAAGGTGTCTGGGCTAGCAGTGTAAATATGTGACACAGCATGATAGGCCAGCTGGGCCTGAGGCCTTGACTGCAACTTCCTTCAGAGACTGCAGTGCCTTGGCTGGGCACTACAGAGCCACCAAGTCTGGTGTGGGGAGGGCAGCTTTCCCCATGAAGCCTGCTGGGTAAAGCCGTCGTAATTGCCTATAGTCAGGCCTGAAAAATAACATGTATGTTATAAGCCAAGAGCTGGACTCATGGCTGATGTTGTTGGCGAGGGAACCACACTTTGAGAATCACTGGTTTAAATTCTAATGTGCAACAGTATTCTTTTTTTCTGCCAGTCACCAGCTCATGCCTATTTAAGATATTCATCATGTTGAATTGTCACATTTTCAAATTTTCAAAATTATACTCATGTATCATTTTAAGACAGCTTTCAACCATCTGTTGACTAGTAAATATTAGCCTTGTCACTAAATAATGTAAAATGTTTGCAGTATGATTAGATACTAAACCTTACTGTATTTGAAATTATATGTAAACTTCCCCAGTTGACAACTAAAGTGGTTTGGATCCCCGTTTGTAAAGCTGTCACCTTCTGCCTTACATATAGCTTTTTGTGTTATAACAAACAGAGCAGTGGTTAAGAGTTCAAGCTCTGACGCCAGACTCCCTAGGTTTCTGGCATAGCTTTGGCTCCTTCTAGCTCATTACGTTTGGACAAATTATTTAACTGCAGTGTGTCTCAGTTTCCTTATCTATAAAATGAGAATAGTATCTTCTGCCTCATAGAGTTGTCGTGTAAATTGTTATATGTGAAGTATAAAGAACAGCATCTGGCTCCTTCGTGAACACGTAATCAATATTAACAGCTGTTATTAAAATTGTCACTATCACTGGTAACATCTTTTTCCCTGGGAGGACTTTTGTGTTGCATTAAGTATTTTATTTACTAAAAAATAAATCATTTGCTATAAACAGATACATCCTTGTTTCTTTTTTGTTTTCATTTTTTCAAACAGCTAATAGTTGTACTTAGGAAATCTGTGGATAATATAGACATTTTTACATATTTTACGGTATCATATTTTACATATTTTATAGTATCATTAATTACTAGGACTCAAAATTAGATTCTCTTATTACAAGATAAAGAGTGAAATATAAAATCTAGGTACATTAGCTCTTTAACTTTGAAGGTGAGTGGGTTTTTTAAAAATTATTTTTATTTTTCAAATATGTACCTGACCTATAGCAGGTACTCCATATATTTATTGAGAAGATCAATTAAATATATTATTTACAAGTGAACTGATTTTTTTCTCTATTCCCCAAAGTTTCTTTATAAATTTATTCTTTTATTGTGGAAAAATACATATAACATAAAAATCATTGCTATCTAGTTCCAAAACTGTTTCATTTTCCCAATGGAAACCCCCTACAACAAATTTATTTTTAAAGTGACAGAATTGTTTTCATGCAAAGATTTGTGAAAGGCAAGTGGCATATAAGATCTATTAAACAGTGTGACAATTTTCCTAATAGTCAAGGTTTAAAAAAACCTTCAATTTGATTTTATCAATAGAATCATAGTGGAATACTTAAAGAGTAGTTACAATCAAAATGGCTATATTAAAAAGACAAAAAATAACAGACATTGACAAGGATGAGGACAAAAGGGAACTCTTATACGCTGTTGGTGGGAATGTAAATTAGTGCAACCTCTATAGAAAACCGTAAAGAGATTTCTCAAAGAAATAGAAATAGAACTGCCATACGACCCTGCAATCTCACTTCTATATATCTACCCAAAGGAAAAGAAATCAATATATAAAAAAGCTACCTGCACTGGCATGTTTATCACAGCACTGTTCACAGTAGCAAAGATATGGAATCAACCTGAGTGTTCATCAACGGAGGATTGGATAAACAAAGTGAGATATAGTGGGATACACACACACACAATGGAATACCACTCAGCTGTAAAAAAGAATGAAGTCATATCTTTTGCAGCAACATGGGTGGAATTGGGGGCCGTTATCTTAAGTGAAATAACTCAGACACAGAAAATCAAATACTGTATGTTCTCACTTACAAGTGAGAGTTGAATAATGTGTATAGATGGAAGCAGAGTGTGGAATGATGGACAGTGGAGACTTGGAGGGGTGGGGGGTAGGAAGAGAGTAGATGATGGGAGGTTGCTTGGTGGTACCATGTGTATTGCTTCAGTGATGTGTACACTGAATTTATTTTTAACATAAAATAAATTCAGTTGTAGAGAAATGGGAAGTTAATAAAAAGTTTGGACATTGATAGACAAAGTAACAAAAATTGAAAAACTTGAAACTTCTATTAGTTAGTTACAAATTATTGGGGATTTCAAACAGGGGTTGACAAACTACCACCTGCAGGTCAAATCTAGTCCTCTGCCTGTTTATGTATGATCCGAGAGCTGAGAGTGGGTTTTTTTGCATGTTAAAATGTAGGGAAAATCAAAAGAAGAATAGTATTTTGTGACATGTGAAAATTAATTGAAATTCAGATTTTAGTGTCCATAAATAATGTTTTAATGGAGCACAGCCACACTTACTCACTTACTTTTGTGTAAGGCTTCTCTTGTGCTGCAAGGACAGAGTAAGTAGTTGCACCAGAGACGGTATAGTCCGCAAGGACTGAAGTATTTCCTATCTGGCCCATTACAGAAAAGTGTCACAGACTCCTGCTCTAGTGTGTGTGGACTCTTTTCATCTCTGTGAACATCCCTGTGCTTTCCTTCTTTCATGGTCTTGCTTTAATTGTTGACGATCTCTTGACTATCTCCATGTGTCAAAATACTACTTAGGTTTTAAGACCCAGTTTAGATGCTTCGCCTTCACGTGAATATAATTTCCTCTACCTTTTGAGTAAAAGGACTTGATTTGTAGTTTTCTTTGAGTACTTTCAATATTCAACTCTCCATTATGGATGTTTGTGAACCTATATATTCACATTTGAATTTCTCACAGTACTTGAATAGAGTCAGGCAAGACATGGGTAATGGAACTAACATTTACCAAGTGCTTACTCTGAGATAGTTTACAAGAATCTTTATATGTGTTTTCCTTTGCCTTATTGTACCTAATGTGTACTCAAATATTTTTTAACAAGTAAATTAACAAAATATATCTTATTTAGCCTGGGACTAATTAACGGCATCTTTTAAAAATCTAATCAGTGCTTGGAATGTTCACATTGATTCATTAGCTGATCAAGGTATAAATACTCCATAATTTATTTATTTATTTTAGTTCTTTTTTTATTTTGGCATATTATGGGGGTACAAATGTTTAGGTTACGTATGTTGCCCTCTCCCCCCACTGAGTCAGAGCTTCAAGCGTGTCCAGCCCCCAGATGGTACGCATCACACCCATTAGGTGTGTATATACCCATCCCCTCTCCACCGGTCCCATCTGGCCGATACCTGATAAATGTTATTCCTATATGTCCACTTAGGTGTTGATCAGTGAAACCAATTTGCTGGTGAGTACTGTGGTGCTTATTTTTCCATTCTTGGGATGTTTCACTTAGTAGAATGGGTTCTAGCTCTATCCAGGAAAATACAAGAGGTGCCATATCACCATTGTTTCTTATAGCTGAATAGTACTCCATAGTATACATATACCTCATTTTATTAATCCACTCATCTGTTGATGGGCACTTGGGCTGTTTCCACATCTTTGCAATTGTGAATTGTGCTGCTATAAACATTCAAGTGCAGATGTCTTTTTTATAGAATGTCTTTTGTTCCTTTGGGTAGATGCCCAGTAATGGGATTGCTGGATCAAAGAGTAGATCTACTTGTATCACTTTCAGGTATCTCCATATTGCTTTCCACAGGGGTTGCACTAGTTTGCAGTCCCACCAGCAGTGTAGGAGTGTTCCCATCTCTCCGTATCCATGGCAATATTTATTGTTTTGGGACTTTTTGATAAAGGCCATTCTCACTGGAGATAAGTGATATCTCATTGTGGTTTTGATTTGCATTTCCCTGATGATTAGAGATGTGGAGCATTTTTTCATGTCTGTTGGCCATTATTCTGTCTTCTTTTGCATAATTTATTTTTGCCTCTGGAATTTATTTTTGACATTTTCTTGTTAATATGAATGTTTTTCTTTGGGAAATGTATTTTCAAAACATGGAACTATTTAATTTCCTGTTGGTATCCTACTTAACTTTTTCCTGCACCTCTTTTTTTTCCCTGAAAAAAGAGAGTGTCTGGCTACATTTAGACTAACGCAAAGAAGCAAGTTAAGCAAGCTGGTTCTAATTTAAATTGTTACCCAGAGGAGATCCAATACGAAAATATTTATATTTAAGTGAATTTGGAGCTTTGTGAGAAGTTTAGGTAAGTAGAGTGGTGGTGGGTTTGTAAAAGTGTTTATAATGCTTTGGCATTAACCATTGATTGATGGACTGATGTGACAACAAAGTACTTAAATATTGCCATGAGTGTAATCTGCTTGAAAGCAACATTTGCCTAACCTATTTGTAATTGTCATTGTATTGTTATAATAAATGAATTAGTAAATTTTAACTAAATTGATAGTTAAAAATAAAGAAAATAGAAGAATAAGTCCTAGTGCAGTGATCGTAATGCTAAACCTTTGATGGTTTAGAACGATGAAGACAACCAAACTTAATTTTTAAAAATGAAATTCTTAAATCAGTAAGCCAAAAGAAATTTTGCTCAGAAGTGGATGGTTTTGCTTATTTCCCTTAGCATGATCCTGAATTTGTTATCATGGTAATTTAATGCACGTGATTTTTCTTGTTTAGTGTTTTGTGAAGATTTTTGTCATTCTATATAAGATCTTAGGAATTCAATGGAAGCCTATAATAGAAATATAAAAATTAATTTCCTTGAGAATTCCCTGTGATGTACAGTGTACAATTGCAAGAATATATTCAGGTAATGTCAAATGTCAGTATTTCTCATTGTACGAGTGATATAAAGTGCTTTACATACATTTTCTTCAGTTCTTCCAGCAGCTTTATTTTTTTTTTTAACCTTTCAGTAATGTGGGAAATTCTAGGCTTGGAGAAAAGTTAAGTAACTTGGTTCAGACAGCTGTTGATTTAAATCCAAGTCTCTATTCTGTCTACTAGCAACCAGGAAAGTAGATATTTGGCATTTGTACTTTTTAAAATTGTATTCCTCTATTAGCCTGTTTGGAGTTTGGCTCTTATAATTTCAAGTTCTAATACTATTGTCATTTGCTCAGAAGGAACTAGATTCAATAAATGGCAAATGCTTACTGAACATCAAAAATAAAGTCGCTTGATAAAATAGAAGACTTCCAGTTAAATTTGAATTTCAGATAAACAACAAATAATTGTTAAGTATACATATGTCCCAGATAGTGCATGGGACATACATACACTAAAAAAAATATTCATTATTTATTTGAGATTCAAATTTTCCTGGATATCCTATTTTTTAATTTGCTAAATCTATCAATCCTAATCCAAAAGGTGATCTTTGGGAAAGTTCAGAGGAGGCTCTTCACTATCAAAAAGCATTATTATCAAATGAACATTGGCCCAGCCTGCCTTTTTTGATCCAAAAGGTATAATCTTTCCTCCCTCTCTTTATTAGAGTTCTTTATATTGTATATATTACATATTGAGCATCCATAATCCAAAAATTCAAACTTTGAAGCTTTGAGTGCTAACGTGATGCTCAAGGGAAATGCTCATTGGAGCATTTTTGATTTTTGATTAGGGATCCTCAACCAGTACGTATAATGCAAATATTCCAAAATATGAAAAAATACAAAATACTTCTGGTCCCAAGCATTTTCGATAAGGGATACTCAACCTCTATTATATGTATTTATGTATGTTCTTTACAAATGACATATATATTCCTTATATAATATATACTTTTATATATGGAGATACATATGAATAAAAATTGAAATATATGTATATACATTTATATGCTTTTTTAGCTAATCTGCCCAAATTAAGTTTCTGTTCCTTTCTGCTTTTATACTTTTTATAAGCCATCTATTTGTGTAAACCAGCATTCCATACCCATATTCCCCACCCTGTTTATCTTTTATTATAACCCAATTTTTTCCCTAATCTTGTGGGGGGAAACAGTGTTAGTGTGTTCTAACTCCTAAATTTTATGCCATGATTATGTTTTTAAGTGTTTCTGTATCTGGTATCAGAAATAAGTGAGAATGGATTGGTTACTTAAATATTTCAAAACAAACTTTTCTGATTTAATGGAGTCATTTGGGGATGAAAGGAAATAATTCACCACTAGTAGGTATAAGTAGGCGATTGAAAGATTATTATGATCCTATGAACTCAACAAAATGAAAGTTAAAAAATGAGATTAAAGAGGTTAAACCTGAAAATAAACTATACACACAAATTATCTCTATAACTTTATAGTACTTATCATAATTATATTTGAGATTTCTGACCAGAATGCAACAAGAGCACACATGTTAAGAAAAAGAAATGTGCATTAATATAATTTGGAGGTGGAACATCAAAATATTACCTTTGTAATAATGTAGAAACAGAGTGTTGGTCATGGATGCTGGTGTTCTAATGAGGTATTTGATCCTAAACTTAGACTCAGACAATTTTAAGGAGAGTTGTAATTACTAGTTTGTTTTGTTTTGAGGTTGGTTGGTTGGTTTTTCACTTACATGGAAGTAGAGCTTTTTATTTGTAATGTAGTTTCACATGTAGGTGAATTTGTTTTTTTTCTATAGAGATTTTATTTTCCTTTTCATTTGAATTTAAGCTTAATTTAAATTGCTTAATTCCAGTGTCCAAAATTCTAGGATTTCATTAAATATTAAATTATTTAAAACTTAAAAAGAAATAGACACGTACAAACACAAAGAGATGGGTATTCATTCTGCCTGTAGAATTCAGTTGTATTCAGTTTTGTTAGTCTCCTTGGTTATGTGTGTGAAAGAAAATGAGATTCAAAGGTTTTGAAATATCTTTATGAAATGCTTGCTTTTAGGAGATTATAACTATTATGTATTGCAGTAGATTGAGTGTTTGGGTTAAAATGTGGTTATGATTTTAGGTGTTAAAGCTTATATGATTGCTGTGTTCTAAATGAATTTATGCTTAGCTGTTACTTCTCTCCTTTGGGATTTTAAAGTGTCACTTTCTTGATGAGAATGCATGGTATTCACTCTGAGCAGCCCTTACCGTTGTAGTTAGCATTATTCTAGCTTACTAGACCTCGAATTTCCTAAATTACTCTTTATGTTTCTTCTCATGAGATGTGATGTTTGCTAGCTCTTTCCTCCATTGCATATATATCAAAATTAAATAAAATCAAGCAAAATTTCCATGACAGCCTCATTTAATACAAACTTCTAGATTTTTCTGGAATGTATGCAATCATTTTTTTAAAGGAAATCTCCTCTTCATATCTCAGGATTTGTATCTTCATATCTCACAGATCCATACCGCCTGGAACTCTGTAGTTCTAGGCTATTAGGATCTCTGAGAACTGCATGCCCTGCACATTGTAGATACTCAATCAACAATGATTGCTTGTGGCATAAACTGCAGGAGCTATATAATAGTCGGCAAGCAAAGATGCCCAATTAGTTGGTAATTGATTTGCCAGAGGAAGTCCGTTTTCAGCATGGATAGTTACTATTATGAGAGAACCCTTGAAGATGCAGTTGTTGCATCTTAGGTGTTCAGAATCCTTTGGAAAAACTGAAGTGTTCAGTTCAGTGGGAACAGTTTGGATCCTCTATATTTACATATTTACAGAACTCTATTTCTAAAACCTTTATCCTTCCTGAAAGTCATGTTTTATAGTTTAGGGAAAATAATTAGTTTTATAAAACATGTATTCTTAAAAGATTAAGGATTAATTCCAGAGGGGGAAAAAACCATTGTGGTTATGAAAAATGCTCTGACAGCAGGCTGTCATCTTTTAGAATTGCTTCTCAGTTTTTCATTGCAATAGAAAACTGAAATTTCTCCAAGAGTTTTATGGAGAGATGGAGCATATTTTAAAATTAAGTTGAATGTACATAATTTTATAAGAATTAAAATGTTTGACCTTGGAAGTTTTTTCCTTCAATTTTATTGTGTTACAGAACAATGCCTACATATAGTAGGCACTCAATGAATATTTGTTAAATGAATGTGATATCATCATGTTAATGGAATTTGTAAATGCTAAAATAATATAGACGTGTGTTTTCTATAGGAAATCTTGCCCTTATTTGACCTCAGGATTTTACCATAACATTATTTTTCCTCTTTGCAAATATCCTTTCATCAGTATTTTGATTATTGATGAGGTCTGCACTTAGAGAATTTATTCAGAATGACTAATTCCAGTGTCAGGGGGGAAATAAAACACTCTGGGAGTTTCATGTACAGTCCTTTTTCATTGTTTATATTACATTCCTTAAAAGGGCAGTTTGAGAATGAAAAACTCCAATGTAAAAATAATTTTAACTTTCTGCAGCTCTGTGTGTGTGTGTGTGTGTGTGTGTGTGAGAGAGAGAGAGAGAGAGAGACAGAGAGAGAGAAGATGGGAAGAAGGGAGAGATAGAGGAAGTGTGGGGAGAGAGAGAGAGAGTGGGAGGGAGAGTGAGAGGGAGAGACAAATGTGCCATCTATGAAATTGTGGCACATTTCCAGGACAACTGAGAATGATAAATAAAAAGAAAAATAAGCATTTTTCTTTCATGTGAGAAGAATTACACTTTTTTTCCCCCTTTAAAAATTGATTTTCATCAAAGCAAGCAGTAATAGGGTTAGCAAGTTCAAATAGTAATTTTTAGATAGCCTAAGTCATTGATTAGAGGAGAAAAACCATCTTTTGGAAAAGAGTATCGTGTTAGAATAAAAATGTTTTATAGTCCTTTTAAGGAAACTTTCTAAGATTTGGTAAGAGAATATTGTCATTTCTTTTCAAAAAAGATAGGGTATCTGCATTACTGCCAAATACTGTTTTACCATAGACCTTTTAAATATTTTTTCCTTTTAATAGAGAAAAGGGCATATTTAGATATTTATTTTATATGATAAAACAATTTTCTTTGGTAATATAGGATAAAAATAGTTGTGAAATCAAGATTTTGAAGTTGTAGAATATAAGCAGATGTTGAAAATGTACCTTGCCATAGCTGAAGTTGATTTTTTGGCTGAATAGGCCAACAGTCTCATTCGTTTCTTTGAAGTATAGTGAGTTGCTTTTCCTTTTTCCCTCACCAAACCATAAAGATAATTTCATAAATGTCTTTTCAGCTGAGATTTTATATTTTGCCAGTTTTTCTATGAGTTAGATGAAGTTTCAATTAAAAATAGACTATAAACTTACATGTGGGTGGCACTTGAATGAGTTGCTATGACAGTTCATATTATGAGGTTGAACCAAGTACAAAGTAGCTTAACAGAATTTGAGAAACAGAGCTATTTGAGTACTAATGATTAACCTTCTTTCACTTGGTCTGGGTGTAAGGAAACATACCTTACTCTCAGAGGACAAAGTCTTACTGAGGGAATCAGTGGACACTGTAGCCCTGAATTCACTACTAAGAACCAATGTTCCTAAAGAACACTGCTCTTTCCCATTTGTGGATATAAGTAAAAGGGTCTGGGGGAAACAATCTTGTCTGTATCTCCCCAGTCTTCTACAGCCGGTCTTAGAAGAGGTGCTTAAGAAATGCTACATACCGTCATTCAATTCTTATACCTCCTGCTTCTGAAAGAAAATTTAGAATTTTTCTTCTTTTATGGAATATTCTTAATCTGATTCTGCCATTTTCTACACTCTGTATTTCTTGGTGTAGGCTTAGAGTATTACAGAGTATACTTGTATATAGACCAAGCAATTTTAATATTCAATTACTAATGTGCCAGTGAATGTTAAACTGAGACATTGTGCAGGAAGGCAAACAGCATTTTAACTGGCCTCTAGTTTAAGGAAAGGTTTCCATTTACAGAGCATTGGCAACTAAAAAAAGAAGAGAAAATAAAAAGGAGGAATGATGGCAGCTCTATTTTTGTTAGAAGATGGCTAATAAAATTCATTTGGGTAATACTAATTCAGATATTGGAGAAAGCATATATGTGTTGAGTTTATTTTCACATTTCTGGGAGGAGCTGTGGGTGGATGAAATGGGAAGGTTTCATTCTCCTCTCTATAAAGTGTTGATTGTTCAGAATGAAAATATGCTAAACCAGAGTTTAAGAGCCATAGGTTTCACCAAGGAAACATAAATTTATGTTTATTTTTTTTAAATAACAGGAAAGGCTCTTCATTTTTCATGAGGAAGTAGGGTTATAATTCTTTCTAATCAGTCCTGTTTATTTTATATATGCTATGTTCTGCTTGTAACCTGGTTTTTAATTTCACTTTAACATTTCATTGTGAACATTGTCCCATGCCACCAAATATTTTTCGATAACATAATGATTACATAGCATTTTATTGTAAGCCTACTATCTATTTAACATTTTTTATTGCTGAGTACTATTTCCTGATAGAATTTTTAATATTCTATCATGAAATGTAGAATCAATTTTTACTTTTTAAAGTACTAATATGCTAAGTTTTTACAATGACATACAAAGAAAATATTTTTTTTTTTTGTTTGTTTTGAGACAGAGTCTCACTCTGTTGCCCGGGCTAGACTGAGTGCCGTGGCGTCAGCTTAGCTCACAGCAACCTCAAACTTCTGGGCTCAAGCAATCCTTCTGCCTAAGCCTCCCGAGTAGCTGGGACTACAGGCATGTGCCACCATGCCCGGCTCATTTTTTCTATATATATCTTTAGTTGGCCAATTAATGTCTTTCTTTCTATTTATAGTAGAGACAGGGTCTCACTCTTGCTCAGGCTGGTTTGGAACTCCTGACCTTGAGCGATCCGCCCGCCTTAGCTTCCCAGAGAGCTAGGATTACAGGCGTGAGCCACCGCGCCCGGCTCTTACACATCTTTTGTCAGATTTATCCCTAAGTATTTCATATTTTTTGATGTGACTATAGTTATAATTTTTAAAAAATTCAATTTATTGCTAGTTGTTAGTATATCAATATTAAATTTTTTACAACTGATATTTGTATATCAATATCATATTTTATAACTTTACTAAATTCACTTATTA
>CAUYRT010000264.1:0-19373 GCA_963574885.1 Lepilemur ruficaudatus
GGGCTAGAGTGCAGTGGTGCCATCATAGCTCATTGCAACCTCAAAGTCCCGGGCTCAAGTGATCCTCCCACCTCGGCCTCCCAAAGTGCTAGGATTATAGGAGTGAGCCACCTACTTAGTTGTTTATTTTGACACTTGGGATCTTCAAGGCCCTCCATCTGTGCTCAGCCCTGTCTCTTAGTCTCCTACTCTAATACAAGGAGACGTACTGGTCTTCAGCAGGTTGGGTGCTATGAAGGTGGGGGTGCAGAGTGGGGAGAAGCTGGGAGGGTCCTCTGAGCAGATCTTTGCTGGGGTGGGGATGGAGGGATAAGGCATGCAGATGAGCCCCAGATCCACCCTGGGGGTAGAGGCCCATAGGTGCTTAGGATGCAGAGTAGCTTGAGGGGCCAGTCCGGAGGGCAAGCTTCAGAGCTGTCAACAGGGGAAGAAGAGACACCAATGGCCAAGGCCCTTGGGTTCCTAACCTGTTGGCATTTCATTAGTAAAACCACTCCTGCATTTGACTTCCCCACAGATAACACTTTGAAACAGGCCAAGAAGTAATACTGGAGAAAAAATGGCCTGCCATTGAATTTTTCTATTTCAAATGTATATCAGCTTGAATATTTAATAAATAAAAGTGTTAGGTGTCAGCAAAAGTGGGCATATTACAGTTGTCAGGAAAAAACTGCAAAGGCTTTGAAATAGGTAAAAAAAAGTTACTGGATGCCCTGTGTTATGGGTGCCCTTCATTTCCTTGAGCTATTTTTCAACTGTGTCAATTTTCAAAAAGGGTTAATGCAAAGGATTCTCCTCCATAGAAGTAGAAATAAAAGAAGGAAGTGAGAAGGGGCGTGCGAGGGGGTCGGATCGTGCCCAGTCCAGGCCCAGGGGCACTGGCGAGGACGTGCCTATGTGCGTGTGGGGCGTGAACAGTTTCTTCTCCCCGAAAGTGAAAGGAAATAATAAATACTCCTGAGGGTGGCGGATCAAGCGGATCAAGCGGGCAGGTGGAGCCAAAAGTCTTTGCAAACTGTTCACAGAACCTGGGGTTGGCAGTGGGAAGACTGCCCCAGGTGCCCTGGGGGAGGCGGCGGGGAGCGGGCGCAGCCTGGGGGGAGGTGCGACAGGGGCAGCCCCAGGTGAGGGAGAGGGGGAGGGAGGCTGCCCCGAGGGAGGGGATGGGATGGGTAGAGCCCAGGGGAATGGGAGGGAGGCGGCAGGGCGGGGGCAGCCCCGGGGGAGGGGATGGGGGCGTAGGCTCCGAGTTAGAAGGACCAAGGGGGACAGGGACAGCCCCGGGGGCGGAGCGCGGCGCGGCCAGAGCGACCGCATGGAGGTGGAGGCCCCCCGCGGAGCTGCAGGTAAGGGGAGCCCCAGCCGGCCTGGCCCCCGGCCTTCGGCTTCTCGCCGCCCGCCGCGCCGGCCCCTCCCTGCGTCTCGGGTTTCAATGGCTTGGCCCGCCCGAAAGCTCCGGGCCGCGGCGCGGCAAAAGCAGCCGGTAAACAGTGCGCCTCGGCCAGGGAAACTTGGCCCAGAGTTGGCGCCAGGGTGCCCCGAGCTGCGCACCTGCAGCTGCCCGGGGACAGAGTGCGCGTGGCGGGCGGTGCGGGTCCCATGCTCACCCGCTGGAGCGTTTAAGTCCCGGGCAAACCAGAAAGGGGAGGAAATGATCGGGGAGCGAGGAGGAGCTGCCGGCCGTGAACTCCACGCGCGGCCGGGACCCGGGACCTGGCCTCGGTCCCGGCTTCTGCCTGCCGTCTTCGGGGCCTCAGGCGTCGGGACTGTTGACCTGGGCTCGCTCCCCGGGGTCGGGAGCGTGGGAGAGCCTCCTGCTTTCCCAGAGCCTCAGTGGCCCTGCCTGTGAAATGGGAAACACACAGTGGGGGAGAAGTCAGTACGGGCGGGCGACCTGTGGAGGGGCATGGCCGGGGAGGGTAGCCGGGGCCCAGTTCCGATCCTGGAGCGCGCCCACCGAGCCCCAGGTGGTGCTAAGCCCGGCCTCTTTCGGGAGAGAACGGGGAAGGCAGGTGCAACTTCTGAATCTGAAAGCATGTGGAATAAAACGAGGACTTTCTGCCAGCCCGAAAGGAAGGCGTGTTCGGACAGGAGCAGGAGCAGGGGCTTTGGATGCTGAGAAAGTGCCGCTTTCCCTCCCTTTTTCCTGGGGGGATCGGTGTGGGAGTGGGGACCTGGTTCCTGAGGGCAGAAGGGCCCCGTGGCCTGTTCCTGCGGCCCCTGCACGTCCAGCCCAGCCAGCGGGGCGCCCTGGCCGAAGGTGGCCGTCCCTCCCCAGGAGCACTTGAACCGCAGACGGGCCACTTGCCCCGCCACGCAGCTCTGCAACGGAAAAGTAAATTGTATCAAGACTCCTCTGCCTTTTATCGGAAGGCAGCCGCAGCGGAGGATTACCTGCTTTTATGACCTGCATTTAAAAGCCGTGACTTTTAGTTGTTTTTCTCCTGATTTTAGGCGAGTTAAGGAGAGGAGGTAGCTATTAGCCAACTGTACAGATTAGTCACATTCCTCGTGAACATTTTAGTTGGCCTAGAGATTGAGAAAGGATTCTGTCTTTTGGAGAGGAAGATACTATTTCTTTTTTGATTTTTGTTCCCCGTGGCTCTTTCTAGAAGGTTAGACTTCGGCTGTGGATAGTGACTGCTGTTTCCAGTTTACAGGTTGGAGAACAACGCAAGGAAAATCAGTGACTGACTTTTAAACATCTCATCTTCCTCATCTCCAAAATGGAGGCGATTTTGCCCACCTAGGGGCTCATGGCACAGTGGTATTCCACAGAGGCGCTCAGAGAAATTCCCGTCCCCTCCTCCTGGGGGTGATTCCATGAGTCAGAGGGTTCCTCCCAACTATTGCTTTAGAAATCTCTTATTCTACCCAGTTTCCTGGAAAAAGTAGTGGTAATTTCATCTTCTGGAAAAGTATAGTTGGCTTAAAACAGTTTAAGGATTTTCCTGTATTTATTTCGACTATTTGCTGCAGCTTTGATGGTCACTGATGGCCCAGATGACACACAGCAGTTGCACATTAATCATTTCCACATGTGCTAGATCCTAATGGATTGGAGTGTTGCATAGCGGAACTGCTGCCCACGCTTTGATAGCCCATTTCCAAAAAGGGCTTGAGCAAATCTCGTCTGCTTGGGAATCCTATTTCCATTAGCAAGGAAGCATGAAACTACGAATGATGCCTTCAGGTAAGGCTGTATCCCTGTCCCCACTGAGCTCTGGGGCTGAAATACAGGGAAAGGGCATGGGCTATCCCCCTGGGAGCCATGCTTTGTATCTACATGAGGCTTCTCAATATTGATGTGTCTGGTTTCTGGGAGGGGCTGTGGGGACGTCCCCAGTAATTCAAGTCTTCCGTACGTGCCCCAGGGCCACACACACATTCCTCTTTCTCTTTCTCTCTTTCTCTTTTTGAGAGCGTGTATGTGTTTTTAATTTCCCTGATGCTGAAGACCTTCTTAGGTTCCACCAGACCATCTGTTGCTATCATTTCAGCCTGGAGGACAGTGGAAAGAAAAAAGAGTCTGACACAGCCCTATTCTGTTACTGCCTCATCCTTTACCTTGGGCTTCCCTCATGTATAAGATAAAGACTTGAGCTGGCTTGTAAGGGTTAGATGAGACCCTGTGTGCATAAGAGCAGACCGCTGGGCCCTTGGTTATGGGAGAAGGCCATGTGTTCCGACTCCCTCCCTTCTGTTTACGTGCAAAGCTGAAGCCTTTGTGGGAATTGTGGATGTCAACAGAAAAAAGCCAAACTCTGTAAAATAATTTTAAAGAGATTTATTCTGAGCCAGATTTGAGGACCATGACTTAGAGCCGCTCCCAAGAAGCCTTGAGCAAGTGGGCTCCCTGTGGCTGGGTTACAGTTTGGTTTTATACATTTCAGGGAGACAGGGATTACAGGCAAAGTCATAAATCAATACATGGGAGACATACATTGGTTTGGCCTGAAAGGTGGGCCATCTCGAAGGTGGGGGGTTTACAGGTTATAGGTGGGTTTAAAAATTCTTTGGCTTATAATTGGTTAAAGACACGAAGCTTTGTCTAAAGGCTTGGAATGTTTCAACATAAGGAGCTGTCCTTAGAGATAAGCCACCAGATGTAGCTTTGTTGTGTAAATTGAGGACCTGCAGATTGGTCTTGCATACCGTTAGGCCTGCTAATGGTTACAAAAGATGTCCTCAAGAAGGGAGAGGGGCATGATAGGGCATGTCTGACTTCCTCCTGGCAGGCAATTTAATTTTAGGATATTCCTTTGGCCACTAGGGGGTCCATTTAGTCAGTTGGTGGGGGGTGAGCCTTAAAATTTTATTTTAATTCACATGTATTTTATGATCTTCATTTAAGAAGTTGGATTAGTGTTTGAATTTTGAAAAGCTGGGTGTTCTGACAGTTTGCACTGGCACTAAAGCAGAGAGGGCTGATAGGCAGGAAAGCTAGCAAGCGGGAGGAAAGCCAAGGGTGACTCAAGCTTGGGTTGGGAGGGGACAGAGACAGTGGTGATGCCCACAACATGACTCTCAGGCGGGCGAAACGTGATGCAGTTGAGACATAACGATTTCAGAGTGTTCAGGACGTGCCTCCCATCGGACATGTGGCGAGTTGGTCAGAAACACTAACTCCAGAGCGTAGGAGGAATTCAAGCAGAGAGTTTTAGAAGGCCGGTGCCTGTGCCTGAGCTCTGCTGGGGACCTCTGGTACTTAGTGGAGGGACAGCAGAGCAGATGGAAGCCCAGGAAGGCTGTTCCTTGGGATATGAACGGACGGGAGGACCTGAGGACAGAGGCAGATGGCTCCGAGAGGGAGATGTGCTGAGGACCCAGTTTTGAGACATGGCCCCAAAGGAGGGGAAAAGAGGGAGGCTGAGGCACGTGCAGGTCTAAAGTGGCCTGGGAGGAGTGTCCGGGGAAGGATATGTCTTGGGACGCTGGAGAGGGCTGTCATACCTGCCTTTTCTAAAGAGTTTGCAGGAACAGCAAAAGGGAGGCTGAGCTTGAGGAGATGGTAAAGGTGACTTTCCCCTTGTGTTTTTGGGTATAGGAGGCTTGAACACATGTTTAGTAAACTAACCTTTAGGCACACTTAACTATATGCAGGGTATCTTGCTAAGCCCTTTCCAAGCGTTACCTTAACCGATCTTAACAATAGATATTAAATGTGGTTGCAGTAGTCCCCCCTTAATGCGGGGATACGTTCCAAGATTTCCTGGGGCCACCTGAAACCTGCGTAGTCCTGTGTCCCATCTATACTGTGCACGCAACTGCTTTTTCCTTCTTCGCTATTTCACGGATAGAAGCTCTTAGCAGGAGTGGGATGGTGCAAGATTTCATCACCCGACTTGGAAAGGCACGCAATTAAAAACTTATGAATTGGTCATTTTTGGAGCGTTCCGTTTAATATTTTCAGACTGCGGTTGACCGCACATAACTGAAAGTGAGGAAAGGGAAACTGGGTCAGAGGGGACTGCAGTGCTGTTATTATCCCCATTTCTCTGGTGAGGAAGCTGAGGCATAGAGAGGAAGTAACTTGCCTAAGGTCACCTGGCTAGTAAGTGGCAGTGTTGGGATTGAAGTGGGGTTTGGTGGTGGACTGACTCCCCAGAGAAAGGAATCTGTCATGAGGCTGAAGTTCACAGTGGACTCTCCCCACAAAAAGTGGACGCCCAGGAGGGAAAGAATTCGTGAGCCAGGTTTTAAAGGGCTTCCTTCTTCAGAGACGGCCTCTTATTAACATAAAACTTTAAAAACATCAAAAATATTCATCAGCCACTTTGGATCTTCTCTAGGTCACGCTGTGTAAGTGTCCCAGAGGGGAATGTGGACTCAGCAGAGGCTGCCTGGAGACAGTGGGCGGCGGCTGGGTAGATGTCCAGACTCACATCACTCCCTGAACTGCCTCCATTCCTTCATGGGGCGGGGGCTGGGCGGGGCATGGGAAGGGAAAGGGTGAGCTGGTCCCTAAAGGTCTGCTTGGCTGTGAGGAGTGTCAGTTACTTTCTACCCAGGCAGATGGTTCTTTCTCTGACGGCAGTGTGCTTGCTGATCTTCCTGCCCCAGTGCCCTACTCGTGCCTGGCACACAGCAGGAGCTTCATGAGCATGAAATGGAGGAAGCATTTCTTGTTAGATGCTGCTGAAGACCCTTGTTGGTTGTGTGGTGATAGGAGGGATTGCTGGAGGGAATTTTCTGCAGATTGGGGGTATCAGCAAGCTGGCTTGCCACCCCCAGGGCAGAGTGACCCTGGCCAGGGCTCTGGGCAGCCCATCTCTTGGAATGTCTTTCCAAGAGTCCTGTTTTTCCTGGGATGGCTGGGTCCAGAGCAGGTCCCCCTGATGGCCTGGGTGTCTGTACACCCCTTCTGTGTTGAATTCCTTGCCGTATAGTGGTAGCTACACTATAGATGGTTCTTGTTCACCCCATTTCTAGACATCAAGGGATATATTATATTTGTGCTAAATGGGGATCTCCACGACATGAGGCTGGCCTGGAGATGCCTGGTGTCCTGACCCTGTCCGCGAGGGTCCTGCCATACTCTGGCAGGACAGAGTGAGAGACTGGGTGGTTAGGACTTGGTCTGGGTGATGGGAGGGCAGTGGGAACTGAGGTGTTGAAACCCATTCTGGTGACTGGCTGACTGGACTTTGCTGGGTTTCTGGCATCAGCTGGCTGATTAGAGGAGCTCCTGGCTCCTCTAATATTCTGATTTGTAGCTCAGCCCTGGGAAGTTCCAAAGAGGATTGCAGAAAATGGCAGTGTCTTGTGGTTTAGAGAGAAACTTCAGGGCAAAATTCAAGCGCTTGGTCAGATGCCCCAGGGGTCTTTTAAAGTCAGAGTTTCTGGGGGACGGGCAGTTGCAGTTCAGTGACTGTCAGTAGTACCTGAAGGTCTGGGCCCTTGGATTAAGGCTTATCAGGACACAACAGCTATGGTTTAGAAATGTCATACCTTTTAACGTGCCCATCCTCAGTTGTGGGTTTGCTTTTCCAAGGCCCGTGGTCATCAAGCTTGGGCGGGGGTGGGGCATGAAGCCCATGTGAATCCAAAGGCCACTGTCTGGTGAAATCCAGGCATGTCCCCCAGCCCTGCTGTTCTTCTCCCAGTCTTTCTTTGCTGTCCCGTTCTTGGGGCCATTAGAGGGCCTCCTACTTCAGACCTTTTACATCCCATATCCCAAGGCAGTGGCCTCATTTCCCTCCTAAGAGGAACCTGCTTAAATCAATGCCAATGTCAAGAAACCTTTCCACGCTGCCTTGCTCCTCCAAAGCAGGCAGCCACACAGGCATCAGGAATTGCCCAGGTGCTGAGGCCTGGGGCAGCTTGGGCTAAGCTCTTGCCAGGGCACAAGGGGAGTTCCCTGGGGGCTGTGGGGGTGTGTGGGGGGAAGGATTCTGTGGCCCAAAACCTCTTAGACCGCTTGGTTTCTTCAACTTGTAGAAATTAAGATAAATGTGTTTTTCTTGGAAACCAAGTCTCCAACCACAACTCGAAAATTCCATTAACAGAGAAAAGCCGGGTTCATTTCCTCCTCGTGTTTTGCTGAAATAAACTCTAATCAAAGTCCCTGAATAATTTCATTCAGTGGCAAGTACGTGAGAAGTTTGTTGAATCCTCCTCTCAGTACTGTGCCCCGCCCAGTTGTACGCTATTAGACTGGTACTTAGATTATTTTGGGGGTGTGCGTGTGTGTGGTAGAGCTGTATAATGTTCAGTGAATTACAGTTGGTTGTTTTTTTGACTTTTATGTTTTCTAACTAGTGATTTGTGTAATACACTTGTGCTGCCCACATTTAGGTTACTAGAAAATATTGAAAAAAAAGTTTTTTTAAGCTATTTGCAGAAAAGGCATTGCTTTATTTCTGTTTTTTCATCACACATGAATATTAAAGCATTATTAAAATATTTTTAAATACTTGGGGTAAAAACACAAAATCTGTCCTTCTGTGAAAGAAAAATCTAGTTATTTGTTGCTAAATATCTGCTTTTAATTATGACAATTAAACATGATTATTGTCAGATTATCTTCTTTTAATTTCTTGTCTTCTTTTAAATCAAGATCCCCTCTATCCTTGCCCCAATTCTATTTTTTCTCTCTCCTATTTTGAAATTTAAAATCCATGTTTCTATCCTTTTAGGGGTTAATTTAGCAATCTTAATATACATATTTAACTCCATAATTAATAATTTAAAAAACTTTCTCTTGAATAATATAAGGACTTTAGGATGTCTACACTCCAATTACTCCCTTCCTTATTTATGTGCTATTGTTAGGCTATTGTTAGGCAGCACTATCAGGATTTTTTTTTGTCTTTATTGGAGTGTAATTTACATATCATGTCTTTACTTCATTTAAAGTATACAATTAAATGGTTATTAGTAAATTTACACGATTTTTTTTTTAGCTCCTCAAATTAGATGTTTTTGTTTTGTAACACTCAGCATTGGCTTAGATTTTATCCATGTGTTTATTTATTTGTTTTTGCTCCCATTCCTTCTTGACTATCACCTTTTCTTCCTGGGGTCATTTTCCTTTCCCCTGATGTGTGTGTATTCTTTAGAAACAACTTTAGGGTGATCTGTTGGTAGCAAACTCCCATGGGTGTTCTTCTTCTAAATATTTCTTTACTTTGCTTCATTCTTGGACATTTGCTGGATGGAGGATGAAAGTTATTTTTCTTTAGCACTTTAAAAATTCCATTGTCTCCTGGCTTCCATACTTGCTGTTGAGAAGGCAGCTGTCAATCTAAGTGCCATTCTCTTGGAAGGATCTGTCTGTTTCTTCTGGCTCATTTTATAGTCATCTTTTTGTGTTTGTTCTTTTGCAATTTGACTACAGTGTGTTTAGATGGGATTTTTGTTTTATTTTCCCTGCTTTAGGGATTCCGGAGTCTAAGGGTAGGTGTTTTTAATTAATTCTGGAAAAATTTCAAGCATTATTTCTTCAAGTCTTGACTCTTCCTTATTCTGTTTTCTCTCTCTGGAACTTCAATTAAATTTTTACTGGACCTTGTCATTTCTGTTTTCCATCTTTCCTAACTTGCCTTTCAAGTTTTCCATCTGTGTGTCTTTCTGGATAATTTCTTCAGATATATTTTCCAGTTCATCAGTTATTTAAAACATTCATTTCTGGAAGTTCTGCATTCTTTCCTCCTAGAATCTTATTAGGAAAATTGAAAAATCTTGGCCCTTTAAGTTCTTTATTTAAATTTCTTAAAACATATTTAATATCATTATCTTCTATACTGAATAATTTCAATATCTGCAGTCTTTGTGGGTCTGAGTCTGCATTTTGCGCCTACTCTTTCATGGCAATTTGTTTCATCCTATGTCCAGAGATTTTTGAAATCAGGTCTGAATGACCTTAAAGCTTATACACTTGCCCTCGAGCCCATAAACCTGTGTGGCCTAATGTTGAGGAAAGTCATAGGATCATTCTGGGTTTCCCCAGGCCTCGATCTAGCATATGAAAGCCATACTTTTGTGGGTGTTTCATCTGTCTTTGTATACTCACTCAGTTTATAATACCTTAAAAAATATTTAGTATTTTAGAGTAATGTATAGCTTACTCTTCTGTTGGAATGTTCTTCAGTTCAATCCTTTGGGAAGGCTAGGATCTTAACAAATTTATAAACTAACATTGGAAACAGTCTAAGTCTGTCACAATTGGAAAACTGCCAGTTGAATTCTGTTGACTTCTATGGAGGGGAGGGGTTAAAGTAGAAGGTCAACCTGGGCCCTCACCCTGCATATCCAGTTAGCAGCAAGTTCTGCCATGTCCACTGCCAAAACCTGGCTCAAGTCTGCCGTCTCTCTGTCTCTTGCTGTCTTCGCTGCCATCACTTGTCCCAGGGGTCATCACTGCTTGCCTGAACTCTGTGTTGCTTCTGATTCGGTTTCCTGGTGCAGCGTGTTCTAGAGGAAGCAGTAAACACACACACCAGCCTTGCCATTTATCCCCTTCTGAATGAATGTCTATCTTTCTACTTCTTGCAAGTTTTTCAAAGTTGATGTTAAAAATTATGACTATATAAGCAAAGAACTTGAATAGATATTTCTCCAAAGAAGATGTACACATGGCCAATATGCACATGAAAAGATGCTCAACAACACTAGTCCTTAGAGAAATGCAAATCAAAACCACAGTGATACCACCAATGCCCATTACGGTGGCTATGATGAAACCACAACAACCAAAAACCAGAAAATAACAAGTGCTGCTGAGAATGTGGAGGTATTGGAATCCTTAGGCATTCC
Source organism: Lepilemur ruficaudatus (assembly GCA_963574885.1). Classification (NCBI taxonomy): domain Eukaryota; kingdom Metazoa; phylum Chordata; class Mammalia; order Primates; family Lepilemuridae; genus Lepilemur; species Lepilemur ruficaudatus. The sequence goes on from CAUYRT010000264.1 coordinate 10,258, forward strand.
TGATGGGAATTTTATAGGTGTAGTTGCTGTAGAAAATGATATGGTAGTTCCTCAAAAATTAAACATAGAATTACTATACATATGGTCTAGCAATCCTGCTTCTGGACATGTACCCAGAAGAATTGAAAACAGTGTCTCGAACCGATGTGTACACCCATGTTCATAGCAGCATCACTCACAATAACCAAGAGGTGGAAACATCCCAGATGTCTTTGGAGGGATGAGTGGATAAGCAAAACGTGGCATATACATACAATGTGGTATTACTCAGCCTTAAAAAGGAAGGAAATTCTGACATATGCAAAAAGACTGATTCCACTTACATGAAGTACTTAGAGTAATCAAACTGATAGAGCCAGAAAGTAGCACAGTGGTTGCCAGGGGCTTGGGGCAGGGGTGGTTAGTGTCTGGCATGGGGAACACAGAATTTCAGTGGGTGAGATGAAAAAGTTCTGGAGATGGATGGTGTGATGATTGTGCAGCAATGCGAACGTACTTAATGCCACAAAACTATATACTTACAAATGGTCAAAATGGTAAACTTTGTTCTGTGTATTTTACCACAGTAAAAACAATCTATTTAATAAAATAGTTGTAGGTATGTACCATGTTTTCCATATAAAACAAAACTCTTGCAGTCAGGGACCAGATCTTCAGTGTTTTTCTAATTTTATTTATTGTGTGAATATATACATAACATACAATTTACCGTTTTAACCATGTAAAGTGTACAGTTCAGTGGCGTTAAGTACATTGACATTGTTGTGCAACCTTCACTATCATCCATTTCCAGGACTTTTTCATCATCCCAAACAGAAACTCTGTATTCATGAAATAAGACTCGCCACTCTTCCTTCCCCTGAGCCCCCGGTAACCCCTATTCAACTTCCTGTCTCTGTGAATTTGCCTGTTACAGGTACTGCATGTAAGTGGAATCACGCAGTATGGACACTTGGGTTGCGTCTATCGTGGGGCTGTCGTGCATAATGCTGCTGTGAACGTGGGTGTATAAGTTCAGCGGCATCTTCACCAGCGCGGTGTTGAGCTCTAGCCGCCATTTACACAGTGTGTGGTTAGCACAGCAGAAATTAGTAAGTAGGTGAGTCAGTCAAGACTCTGCTGGAAATCTCAAGATCTGGGTGAGTCCCAGTCCCATTACTCATTAACTTTCTGTTTTTAACCTCTGTTTCCACATCTGAAGAATGGGGTTAGTGCTTGGTGTTATACTGCCTTCATAGGGCTGATGGAACAGGCCAGGATATGTGAAAGCCCTTTGTAAACTGGAAAACTCTATGCAAATGTAAGGTTTAAAACAGTACATTTTAATATGAGAACATATCACTATTTTTTATAGTACTGTATTTTTTCTCCCAATGAATACTTTAGAACTATTATTTGTCCACAGAAGGCAGAATATTAGATTTCTTTACTATTTCTTCAATTTAAAACTGAGTTGGAATCCACCTTGATGCAAATATTAGTATTCTGCCTGTACTTCTTCACTGACTTTTTAGTTTTATACAAATGAGTCCGGTGCCCTTGTAAAAATGTCGTTATCTCAATACATTTCCAATTATTTGGAAGTGACTGCATTTTCTGTAAGTAAATCATCGTCTAGCTTTAAGATAAACCCATTTAACTCCATTCATCATTTGAGTGCAGCAGATCTGGGGGATGAGTGTAAGTACTTAAATAGTGTGCACCAGCTTAATCCAGAACCAGGTTATGTAGACAAGGACCAGGGTGTTTCCAACTCCCTTCATTGCTCTGCACAGAGCCAGGCATGCCAGATAGAAACCCATTATTTTTTCCTCTTCAGACGTTTTATTGTTTGAAATGTAATAAATGAACATACAGGGATGTGATTTTTGGATGAAAGTTTATAAAGTCCATTAACAGCCACAATTTTGGGGTAAGTTCTGAGAAATGTTATTCTTTGCCTAATGGGTAAATGCAATACAGCAACGAGGGCTTGTTTTTCCTCTCGTGTGTGCTGTGTGGTTCAGGGCTCTGGATGCATACTGGACAACTGCTCTACCATGGCATTTTCCCAGCAGCTTCAGGGCCACCACGTGTTGCTGTGGTATTATTGACACTGGGGCTTGGTATTTTTACAGGTTCTTGGGCAATTAAATTCAGGATACGAAGAGTTGGGCTTTCCGTGTTGTCCTGTGTATGTGCCAAATCCCTGTTCCCTCCTGGTAAAGGTTAGACAAATAGGGAACCTTAATGGTGACCACATGGGACAGGGGCAAGGAAAGCCTGAGCTTCCTGCGGTTGTGTCAAGGTGAGGACCTCTCTTTGGCTGTCATTGGTAAGGAAGCAGATATTTGAGATATTATTTCCTCCTGTCTGCCCCAAATGTGGAGACACATTTGTCCCCTAATGTGACACCTCTTTGAATGCAAAAGGAACAGTGTGTTTTAGTCCTAGCTCATATCCTTTTAAATGATTCAGGGGGAAATAATACTTTTATTCTTATAAAGGTGCCTAAAAGTAAGAGGCACCAATGCTCAGATTATGAGACCTTCATATTAAAAGCAATTAGGATTACATAAACTTTTGTGTGGGTGGCACAGAAAGACATCTGCATAGTTTACCATCTTAGATTTAGGACAAGTGTTTTATTCTCAGCCAAGGCAATGACAAGTTGCAAGTTGGCCAGTACTAAATATGTGATAACAGAGCAACAGGCTGCCTGTCAATTACTGGGTAATAAAACCTTCACTGCCACCACCTGCAGACCTTCCGCAGCGCCTCCTCAGTCCCTGACAATTTTGTTCATCTGCTCAAAAAATGCTAACATATTTTACATTCTGTCTTCCAACTTTTTTTTTTTTTTAAAGATTCTTTGCTAAGAATATTTTGGCAATCAGATGCTCTTCAAAAACAACAAAAATACCCGGGTGTTTATTTGCCTTGCCTCCTGTTCTCTTCTGTATGTAGAGGGTTGCTCTGCTGACACTGTGGCCGTCTTTCCTGGCGGTGGGTTCTCACGTGCTGACCTTGAGCTCTAACCACTTGCCTATTTGCTGTCTGTCTTGTCGTGATGTGTCCTTCCACCCTGATATTATTTCAAAGCACCCTTCTCCAAGGTGTGCTTTGTCATCTGTCAGTTAGCGTTCTGGGACAAGGGGTCCCTAGTTAAGTACATTTGGGAAATAAATGCTGAGCTAGGCAAATTCTGTAACTTCAGGATTTCTGTTTAAAAAAACCCTTGGTTTCGGATAGGCGCAGCATGCCACCCTTTTCTAAACTTTGGGCATCATAAACCCCCTTTCATGAGCATATCACAAACATATCTTGTGGAGCTGGCGTTCCGCAGGATGCACTTGGGAAGACGCCAGCGTGCTATCAGGAAAGTCGTCGTGATGTGTGCACAAACCTGAGACTCTTTGATATGAAATAAATGCCAGGCACTGCTTTATGCAGCCATGCGTAGTCCTTACTGAATGCAACAGCTCTCTCTCTCTCTCTTTTTTAAATTAATCATAATTTCAGTTAAAAGTAGCTCTCAGTTTTAAAGGATCCCGTGGTGAATGCTTTGGAGGCTCAGGATGAAGTTTGTGTTTGTGAATACTGAGTTTTTTTAAGGCCTGCTGCTTAAGGACGCACAGGTCTGAGGACTGGGCTGTGCAGTGAAGCACACGCCTCATTAGAAATCAGGGCCCCTGGTTCTGAATTCTGAGCAGTTCAGGTGGCATTTGGAACTCTCTGCCCTTTAGGGTACTGCCCCACCGACGTGGGCGTGTGCAACACCTGGGTTCAGACCCCTATAGAGACTTCTTGCCCCATGCTTCCCTCTTCTCTGGTGCCTTCTGTTCTCTGGTGAGAACTAGAGAATGCTCTCTGCTGAGCCTAGAATTCATCATTTAGCCCCAGTTGGGAGATTTCTTCTCTAATAGGGATTCCTTTTACGATAAGTTCCTTTTATAAGAAAATTGATATGTGAAGAGAAAAACAGACCACGAATGTGAAAAATAAAGAAAAATAAAAATAAAAAAAGAGTCTGTATAAGCTTTATCTACTCTTAACCATTTTTTAAAAACAAGAGTTGAATACTACTGTATAATTTTGTATCCTTAAAAATTTTTTTTCACATTATCCTGAGCAAGAATTGTTCTTACTGTAAATTGAAGAATGACAACCCACATTACTAAAAAAATCAAGTGATTACGGCCAGCTTTTCCAATGACATAATGGTCTGGAGTTACTGCCAGATAGTGGCTTTCAGCAAAGTCCAAGTTCCTAAGAGCAGGGCTAATAAAATTTAAAATATCTTTATTAATGTTTCTCATAATAATAGTTCCATATGAGAAAAATTACACTTTGTTAAAATGAAAGAATTTTCCTAATCTTTATGGTAATCTTTGAAGAGAATATTCTGCAAGTGATACTGAATCAGTGATGAAGTACAAAGCATTGATCCCTTTCAAGATCTTCATTAACTGGCATTGCTGTTTACATAGGAAGGGCTGGAAAGTGCTGGGAACCTTGAACATGAATGGTGGTGGCTGATGGGACACAACTGCCAGATTGATGGCAGAAATTAGCTTCTTCTTTCTTGATAGCGGGAGGCACCTGGTATTGTCTCTTCTTGAGGAAGCAGGGGAAGCTCGCAGTCCTGTTTGCTCAGGAACTTTGGCAAGGCTGAGAGAGAACTCGGAGTTAGGCCATACGTGTTTTATTTAAACAAAGGGTAGTTGTGTCGTGAGTTTATTTCTCTTACTTTCTGTCTGATAGTTTATTTTCCTCTGTTAGGTTATTAAACCACCTTTCAAAGATGCACCTTTATTTTTGTTTTTAAGGTGACTACGCCACCATATGCTTAAAGGGAATTCTTAACTTTGGGGTTTGCTGGGAGATTTCAATTTCTTTACAGTCTGCAGTGAATTATCGTTTCAACTGTGTGCCTTTTTCACAAAAGCATTTTACATTGTCCTGAAAAGATTACATTCTTTTGGCTTTGGAAAAATATTTCCTGTTCAGTTCAAGCCATTAAAGCCTGTTAGCATTTCACATCTGGAAGCGGGTGCCCTAGCCTGTCTCCCATCAGCAGCGGAGGGAGTGAGTGTGGCCGCCCGGCTGGGCCTCCAGCGCTGCATGAACCGCCCCAGACTTGTTTACTTCCCAAGGCACGGCCTGGCCTTGTGGTTTTGCGGGGGTGTGGGGCTCTGGACGGAAAAAGGGGCTTCCTTCCTCTCGGGGCAGTGCAGGGTGTGTGTGCGCGCGCGCGCGCGTTCCTTCTGGGTTGTGAGAGGGGTTTCTTCCTCTTCCGATTGAGGAGGGGTCTTCCTTCTTATTGGGCTGGGGAGGGGGTTGTGTCTTCCTCCTGCGTTGGGGGGAGGGATCGTCCTTCCTGGTGGGCATGGGCTGCCCCCTCCCCTCTCCTGCCTTAAGCAACTCCTATTTTCACGCCCTCCCTTGTTTTCCAGAAAGCTTACCCAAATATTTTCTGCGTAAGAGGGAAGCTTCCCAGCTTTTCCAATCAGGAAGTTTCCCTCAGAGGGAAGAGAAAGAACTAATTCAAATCGCAAATGCTGGCACTGGCGAGTCGCTGTCCCCCAGCCCCGGTTGTGGGGCCGCCCTGGTGCTTGCTTGGTGGCTCTACTTCCTGGGGCACAGGAGTCTGTGCCCTGCTTCAGATCTTTTGGGAGCCAAGTGCGGATGCCACATTATTTTGTGTACGTTAAGATCTGCTTTGGTCTGCTGTGGTCCGGGAGGGTTAGTTAACGTGGCCCCAGGACTCTGGTCCCCAGCGGTGGGTATGACCTAGCCCCCACTCTCAGGAGCATCAGGCCGGACTGAGTCTGCTGATTCTGGCTGAGAAGACCCCCAGGGACCCACCCCTGTGGCCCCTTGGGGTGGCCAGGCACTAGTGCCCTGCGGCAGCGGGTGTCCTGGGACACGGCTCACTGAGTTCTTTGAGGGGGTCTGACAGCCATAGCCGCGTGACCTGCAGGGGAAATGATTTCATGGTGTGGAAGGAGCAAAACACATTCATCTCATTTCTCCTGACCACATGCAACCAGAAATGATGCCAGGCAACCCTTGGCAGCCTGCGGGGACCAGGCAGGAGCCTCCCTGGGTCCCCACAGCAGCCAGTCCTCTGGCCTGGTGGCCTTGGGCGAGATGCCCCCTCCCTGCAAACCCAGATGACCACAGTGTCAGGAGGGGTATTCGCAAGGGGCCGAGGTCACTTCTCCAGGGGCCTGGATGATAACGCTCTTCTGTGAACCATGCCACCTTACTGCAGTGGACCGACGGTCCAGATGTGACAAACATCTTTCCCAAAACATGAGGCCAGCAGCGGAGAGTAAAAATTGCAGTCGGATCTCCATTTGCTGCGTAGCTGGTGTTGCTGGGGGTGTTTGAGGAAGGTGGCTCTTGGAGTTGGTTTCCGTGGGAGGAGCGTGCAGCGTGAGTGGGGGCCCCAGTGTGGCAGCGGCGCTCTCTCCAGTTTGTTTTTCTTAATTTATTTGAACATTTACCAAATCTTTTTTCATACCTGTGGGAAGCCACTTGCCCGGCTAGATGAAAGGAATAGCAGTTTCAACAGAGAGCTCAGTTGAACAACTCAAATTTTCCAAGTGTGGGGAAGGCCCAGGAGGGGGTCATCGTGGCGGGCAGGGGCACAGGAGGGAAGCCGTGTCACACTCAACATGCCCCAGCTCCTCTCGTTGTTGTTGAGTTGGGGGTGGGGTGACTGCTCTGGAAGACAGAGCTGAGCTGTGAGTTTCGGGGGCCGTGCAGGACAGAACCAGTGGCAGGCGCGTGCTAATTCCTGTACTAAGCTGGGATTCGAACATGGGACTCAATGGCCTCCAGAGTCCTTGCTCTTGCCTTTTGGGACACAAGGCAGGCTCCCAGGGTGCTGGCTGCGTTTGAGATGGGCCCTGAGTGGGGAGAGGTAGAAGGACCTGGCAGCAAAGGGCGTGGAAGCACTTGGGTGCCGGAGAGGAGGGGACCTGGGATTGGGCGGGCTTTCCAGGCTTGGGAGAGGGGACTGTGTAGATCGGGCCACTCACATAATCTGAATGTTTCACACAGATTTTGAAATCAGACTGACCTGGGTTCATGCTGCAGGGCTGCCACTTACGAGCCACACATTCTTCTCTTGGGGCCTCAGTTTCCTCGTCTGTAAGTGAGAGGACGTGGTGAGATAAGGGTGTGGAACGCTCAGCATCCTGTTGACATCTGGAGCCCACAGAACGTCGGCTGCTGCTGTTACTTTACTGGGTGGCAGGCAGAGGGCAGGTGGATGTAGAGGGCAGGGCAAAGGCTGCGAGAGGTGCCCAGGCCCTGAGCCAGGGTGGGGGTGAACGTCAGCATGATGGCGGGGAGGGCTGCAGGTTCAATTTGGTCTTGGAGGAACATTTGAAGTGGTCCCCAAGTAAGGAACTAGGATGTCACCTTGGATCCACTGGGCTTCTGAGCCGCCCACCCTGTAGGCCCGGTGAGAAGGGGGAAGGGCTATAGGTTCAGGCTGGGGGCTGGGGGCTTCTTGGCTCATTGCGGTGAGGAGTGTGGGCCTCTTTGAGTGAGTGTGTATGTGTGGAGAGAACACAGACTCATCCCTGCCCCCTCCCCCCCCCCGCAATGTGCGCCTTCTGCAGCAGAACATCTTGGCTATGTAGAGGTCATAGTCCCTTTTAGACACATCCTAGAGTTCATCATTGACTGACCACACTAAATGGCCTGTCACTTCTTCGTGTCTTTTATTTGAAACATTTGTATCGGTGCATTTGTAATAGCAGTGTGTTTGTGTGTATGAATTGCACTCAAATAATTAAAAAAATAGAATGGTGGAAAAATGTATTTACCCAGCTATTTAGCAGTCTGTGTGCCCGTGACGTTTTTACCAGGGGAGTGAGGGAGAAGGGGCGGGGCTTCTGCAAAGGCCGCTCTAGACATCCCCCAGAGCTAGGAGCCTGCCCCCCAGGAACCAATCAACAGCAGTGAAATTCATCCTGGGCAGACTTAGTGGACTGAAGGTTTGAAACTTTTTGCTGCTATCCATGCCTTCTGTTTCCTGAAAAGTGGCTGGCAGGAGGGCAGTGCTTCCGAGAGAAGGGTGGGCAGGGGATGTCCCACAGGGGCTGAAAGTGGGTGTTTGTGTGCCGGCTTCCTTTTCTTGAGGAGGTGGAGGTGAAGGTGCATGAGAAGGAGGGGGAAGAGGAGCAGACAGTTCCCTTAAAGGAGGCTCAGGGGTGAATTAGAGGCAGAGGTGGGGTCCACAGAACAGGGGTAGAGCCCCCTCCTTGCTTGGGGACATGCCAGCCAGATGCCAGCCAGCAGCTTTGGTCACTGCAGAGGAGGAACCCGAGTACCAATTCTAAGCTGAAATTGGATGCTATCAGTGTGTACGATTATTCAAGGATATAATTTTCCTCCAAAAGTGTGTGATAGGAAGAGATGCTGAGGAAGAGTCAGGAAGAACTTGCAAATGAGCATGCACCATAGCGCATCTATCTGTGGACACGCAGTTTACAATTCATTCTAACTGGTGCACTTATGGTCTCTTACAAAAGTGTAGCCCAGTGAAAGGGGCAGAGTCGGCACAGCCTTATGAACCTGCATGGCGAATGTAAGCTAGCAAGGTAATAACAGCTCAAGCCGGATCTTGGCAACGTTATCAGGTCCTAACCAGCTCTTCTCGTGCTCAAGGTTCCCGCTTGTCTGTGTGGCTACTGTGCTGACTTACTGAAAGTACTCAGGAAATCATTTGGTAGTTTGGGCGTATGAAAGGAAGTTTCTGAGACAATCTGAGAGGGCTCACGTGTCATGTCCTTGGGGTTGGTTCCAACCCTGCCATTGGGAACGTCATCTGTTTTCTCTAGTGCCTCCTGCTGTGCTTTTTTTCCTTTTCATTTTTTGGAAACAGGTGAACATAATTTATAGAGCAACTGTTCAATTTGTTTTTTTTTTTTGAGACAGAGTCTCACTCTGATGCCCGGGCTGTAGAGTGCCGTGGTGTCAGCCTAGCTCACAGCAACCTCAAACTCCTGGGCTCAAGCGATCCTCCTGCCTCAGCCTCCCGAGTAGCTGGGACTACAAGCATGCGCCACCATGCCCGGCTCATTTTTTACATATATTTTTAGTTGGCCAATTAATTT
>CAUYRT010000270.1:0-34511 GCA_963574885.1 Lepilemur ruficaudatus
AACCCCAACAATATGAAGATAGAAATACACATGGTTATTTACTGCAGCGTTAAATTGTGGAGTATTGGGAACAGCCTAGTGGCCCTATGGAAGAGAGTGATTGAATAAACTAGGGTGTGTCTACGCGATCCAGGGCTACTATGCAGCTGTAAAAAGAAAGAGGAAGTTCCCTGAGAACTGTAGGTGACGTTCAGGGATACTGCCAAGTGCAGACAGGGAAAGTGAGCCTAGTAGATATAGCTTTGTGTAAGAAAAGGGGGAAATAAAATATACATATGTCTAATCATTTGTGCACAAAGAAACAGGAAGGTTAAACCAGAAACTAAAGAGGTTGGCACCTGCCGGGGATCGGAGGGAAAGGGTTAGCGAGGATGAGGGGATGGGAACCGGGAGAGGGAGGGAGGACTCTATTTGTATGGTTCTGGCTTTTAGAAGCATGTTAGTTCACATACTCAAAACGTCGTTAGTGAACAAGAAAGGGGAGAAACTCAGAATGGAATACAAACAGAAAGTAGTGACTACATTACGTATTTCAAATACGTGACATAACCACACTGAAGAAAGAAAGAAACCTAACTCAAGTTAACTTGGCGGCATTGATTGTGTTCACAGTTCAGCACTTCAGGTGAAAAACAAAAAGAAACGAGAAACCGAAACCGTGAAACAAATAAACAAAAGATTCAACTCCAATTAGTCAATTTGTTTTTCACAGTAGTGTGGTTGGCAATGCTAAAACCGCTTTGTGTATATTTCAGGGTTGAGCCAATACATAAATTATATAGCAAATAATGACAGCCAGGTTTTTCACTGTGGGAGAACGCGGTTGCTAAAGTGGAAAGGGGAAGGTCAGAATGAACCCTGTGATGTCGGATTGGAATTGGAGGTATCGGTGTGGACAGATAAACACACACGCATGTGCGCACACAAACACACACACACATACTTCCTAGCTCTGTCTGCTGATGAGAGGGTCTAGAAGGCGTAATGGGCACACCCAGGGCCCAGATCTTGGTTTCTAACTACCATTTTCCAATGAAGGGAACGAGGGCTCCTTGGGGAAATTATTGCTTTCCAAGGTGACACAGGGAAAGGATGAGGAAAACCTGGAATATCATGCTGTGCCAGAAATGACAGAAGGGTGCAAAGAAAGAGGGGCATGGCAGAAGGACATCGGAGCCAGCTCCAAGGGGGTTCCAGTGGCCTGATCTGGGGCACTTTGAGCTCCAAAATAAATAATAATAGTAGTAAGTGATAGCCCACAGAAAGCAATAAGAATCCATGAGTCCACACAGAGACAGATAAAAATAATAAAGAAAGTCTCTTTCTTATAGTAGTTTTTAAGTAAATGTAGACGGAATGATGGTATTTGGTGGGTTTTTTTTTTTTAAATCACCATTGGACAATCACGATCATAATAGCAGTTTTGGGCAAAAAGCATCAATGGGTGCTAAAACTAGTGAGTGAAAATTTCATAAGAAAAAGGTAATTATGGAGTTTCAAAGAACCACTTCCAGGATACTTAATGATTACAAATAGCCATCAAAGTAACTACAAGAGTAGGGAACCCTTAGGGAGGCAGACACGCCCCAACCAGGCGGAAGTTCACATCACTAGTAATGGGACAAACAGGCATTATTTTATCCCCGATATGACGCTCTGAGAAGGACAAATCACTTTACTTCTCTAGACTTCTTTTCAAAAAGGCACAACGTGAATTTAGTGAGAAGGAAACATCAGACAAATCCAGATCGAGGGACGTTCTCTAAAATGACTGGCCTGTGCTCAAACCTGTCAAGGTGACGACGAAAGACAAAGAATCAAGGGATGGTTCCAGGTAAAAGGAGTCCAAGGAGCCGGGACCAGGAAACACGTCTGTGAATCCAGACGGGCTCCCGGGCAAAGAGGGAGAGAGAGACTGCTCTAAAGGACAACTGGTGACATCGCAGAGAGGTCTGTGGATGAGGTAGTGTTGTCATAGCAGAGCTTACGGTTATGCGAGAGAATGTTGTTGTTTTATAAAATGCACACTGAAGTATTTAGAGATAGAGAAGCATCTTGTCTGCAATTTACTCTTAAACAGTAAAAAAAAAAGTAATATGTCTATCTAGAGAAAGGAAGGATAATAATGCAAATATGGTAAATTATTAACATTTGGGGACTCTGAGTAAACGGATCATTTGTATTATCTTTGCAACTTTCCCATGAGCCTGAAATTATCCCAAAAAAGAAAGTTTTCAAAACAATGCAGGTATCGCTACACGTGGTCTGTAACAAGCCCCTTGGAACTAACAGCATTCAGGCTTCCCAGCCAGCCCCCTGAAAATAGGCTGGTTCTGCTTACAGGGTCTGTCCAGGACGGAGGAGTCCTGGGAGCTTCAGCTCATTGGAAAGGCTCTTTGGCAAAATTCCTCAGTAGAATCTTCCAGGGTTTCCAAAGAATGCCCAGCTGTCCTGCTCTCAAACACCCACAGACTGCTCCCCGGGAGACTGATTGGAAATTCAGGGAACTTCTTGAACAGAAGAAGTTAAGCAAGCACGTGCAAGTCAAACTGTCTAAATATTTGAGATGGATAACACCGTCCTTCTCTTTTCTAGTTCGAAGTCTTTCCTTCCGTGTCTTGGAGCAGTTTCTCGCCCTCGGCACCGTTAACATCTGGGCGGAATGGTTCTGGCGTGAGGACTGTGTTTAGCAGTGGGCTCCCGGGCCTCAGGCACTGGACAATAACAGGAGCAGAGTCTGCCCTGTTTGAGAACCACTGCATAGAGCACCTATTCGGCAATTCTGTAATGGAAAGCCAAACACAAATTCCATCTTGATGTCCTAACATTAGTGAAAATCTGGGCCCATACCTGCCAGCAATTTTAGACATGGTTTTGGGTTTTTTTGTATGTTTTTTTATAACCTGCATCAAGGACTTAATGAGTACCAAACAAGGCAATAAGCACTTTACATGCCTTTTCTCATTTAATTTCCAACTCAAGTCTATAACAGAACCATTTTACAGATGAATAAACTAAGGCTTAGGAAAATTGAGGGGCAAAGCTGAGAGTCAAACTACTTGATTCTGAAACCCATGCTTTCAACCTCTCAGTGTCTGGCCTTCATCCATTTGTTGAATAAGCAACTGAATAAAGTTATGTTTAGTCACCAGTCACAGGGCAACGTCCAGCAGTTCAGAATACCATTTAATATTCTTTCTAGGTTATGTTCCCCATACGGTGACCAATCTGTCCCGGTTTGTTTGGGCCTTTTCCGGTGTTAGCACTGAAAGCCCCTCATCCTGGGAAGCCCCTTGGTCCCTAGGAAACCAGGACCACAGTCATTCTACTTCTGAATTACCAGTCTGGCCCAGTACACAACACAGCCCCAGCACAAGAGCCCAAGACAGGTTGGTGTTTGTGCAGTGACGAGCAAACATCACCATCCTTGGGATGTTTTTAAAGGGCGGAGTCATTGGGAGGGGGACTTAATCTCACAGAGACAAGGCCAGTGTCATAGCCCCTGGTCTTCCGCATGAGAGGGGATGACTGGGTGGTCGGCTAGAGAGGAGCAGCCTGCCAGCTCCCTGTCCGGGCTCAGGGTGAGCAGCTTGGAAACTGCCGGGAGTTTTGTGCAGTGGGTGACCTGGGCTGCCTCCGTCTCCTCCTTTAATCATGGGTCCGAGTATGGCGGCTCCCAGCTGGCTGCCCCACTCTGTGGAGTGGAGTTGGCCTGTGTGTTTCCAGGAGCTTCACGGGATCCCTGCTCCCTGCTGGTATTGTTGACACGTGCACCCTGCAGATGAAGGAGTGTGGCCGGCCTGTCCTTGGAGTTTTCGGATTCCAAAGGCAACTCTCCTGTTTCTGCGAGGCAGCCTATCAGGCAGGCTTCTTGGAGAAGAGGCCCCATGACTTCCAGTCCTCCTGTTGCTCTCATGGGCCTGCTCTTGCCTGGCAGGCTCAGTGTGTGTTCTCAGCTTGGCCAGAAAACAACCAACAGTTACAAGCAATGTATAAGCCTTCCCACACCTACTACATGCCAGCTCTCACAAAGTCCCTGGAGGCATGGCTGGCCCTGAGAGGCACACGTAACCCTGAGGTCTGCAGTAGCAAAGCCCAAGGGTCTACCAGAAAGGTAGCCAAAATGCTGAAGATGTGTGCCTCTTCCCCGGTCATAAACAAAACCGATTATCCACTATGTTCCAGCACCACTTTTTAATCCCCTTCAGAGGACAAACAGAAAGCTAACTAGCTGTTGTCATTTGCAAAGATGAAAATACATTTGCACAGAATTGTTGTTATTTTAAAGCAGAGGCCAGCAAACTTTCTCTGGCAAGGGCCAAATAGTAAATATTTTCAGCTTTATGGGCCACAGAGTCTCCGTTACAGCAACTCGACTCTGCCTTCGTAGCGTGAGAGCAGTCACAGGCGATACGTAGCTGCGTGAATAAGAACCACGTGTCACAAACTATCATGCATTGGATTTTCTTTTTCCCAACCACTTAAAAGTCATTCTTAGCTCCCAGGCAGTACAAAAGCAAGCAGCAGGCTAGATTTGGCCCGAGGGCCACAGTTGGCCGAACCCTGGTTTAAAGAAAGGAATGCCTTAATCCCAACCAAACTGGGAGGGATCTGGGCATCAGCTCAAGATAAGGATGAAGAAGGGGAGACTGGACTCAAGAAAGAAACAAGCACACGTACGTTCCCATCGCACAAGAGGCTTGCACACAAAACCCCTCATGTAGTCGGAATGAGGCAACCAGAGCACTCAACAAGGTCAGCATGCCTCGACGCTGCACCGTAATTGGTGTCCGCACAAATGATTTTTCTCTGAGCTTGGGCTGATTTGAACAAGCCACACATCCATTTCCAAGAGCGTTGATCACCGGGACTGCTCTCTGCACAGATGCATTGGTTTCGTCAGCAAAGTGCACAGGCAAGCGCCTCTCCCTGCGAGTGCTGGGCCGGATTCTGCAGAGGGAACCTCACATCCAGTCCTGCTCTCCAGGGCATGGGGGCAGCGGCTACGGCTTACAGCAGAGGAGGCTCAGGTAGACAGCAGGCAGCAGTAACAAAGAGCAGACGCCAGGCCACTGCCAGAACGCCGTGTTTGATGAGCCGCTGAACGTCTGCAGACGCACGGCAAGCATTCCGCGCCAGCGCTGCTCCCACGTAAGCGAGCAGCAGTCAGAATCCTCCGAAAGCGCCAAGAAGGAAAAGGGGGAATGTGGGGTTGGAGTCTGCTATGACAATCGGAGCTGCCGTTTAAAGCAAGGTGAAATTTACACAAGAGGGAATTCCCAGGTATAATTCAACTTGCTTCTTGCCCAGAATTGAAGCAACTAGAAAATGAAAAATAACCTGGTTTTCCTTCTGTGTCTGTGGTGCTATCTGAGATGTTTCCAACACAGAGAAGCACTCTAATGAGTCTATTATATTAATACTATAATATAATTCACGTTAATAAACTCTAACCTGTATCGGCCCCGCCAGGCCCCCTGAGCAGTGCCCGAGCTGCGTCAGCCGGCTCGGCCCTCAGAGCTCCGTGAGACCAACGCTTCCAAGCCCCGTCTTACAGAGAGGAGCCTCCAGCTCAGAGGTCAGCTAACTCGCCTGAGATCTCACGGCTGGAGGCTGAGTCAGGATTCACACCCGGGCTGCCAGGCCTGGAGACCTTGTTCTCAATCCCTGCTCTGCCCAGCCTACCGCAGCAGACACCTGTAATCTATGCTGATTCATCAGAGAGTGATCAGATGTAGGAGATTATTGGTGTTAAGTGCATTTCATTTTCCCTCACTACGTAAAAAATAGCCATAAGTATTTATGACGACTCTCAGTTACCCAGGATATCCCATCGCTGTGACTGCCCAAGTACCAACCCTCTGTCCACTCGTGTGGCAACACTCACTGAACCCCTTTTCTCAGCGCTGGGGAAACAGGAAGACCGTCATTTATCCTCGAGGACATCCTATTCAGAAGAGGAGCAGCCAGAAAAACAGTTCTAACACCGTACGTTACTGGGGGGTAAACGGTATAAGTGTAAGAAAAGAAAAACTAATGCAACCCGGAGAAGTGTCAAGGAAATCAAGAGACGGGGGATGAGATCTGAACGATCATCAAAGAACAAGGAACGGTTTGCCAGAGAGGGAAGGTGAGAAGGACGTCCCAGGCAGAGGGGCCAGGTGTGAAAAGCGTGGCCATGCCCCCACCCCCCGGGGTGTGGCTGGAACAAGGGATGTCCGTGGGGGTGTCACCAGGATGCAGAGGGAGGTGGGGCCGCGTTGAAAGGCTGTCTTGTCATATTAGGACTCGGACTTTTTCCAGAAGGTAGTAGGAGCCGCTGGAAGATTTAAAGCAGGGTGAAGTTCCTGGCCAGGTTTGCATTTGGAATCGATAAATCTCCGCGGGCAGGACAGGGAGAGCCGTGAGCAGGGGCGGGGAGCTGCAGAAGCAGTGCTCCAGGTGAAAAGCAACAAAGCGGCGATTTAAGCCTATTTCGTCAGTGGAGATGAGAAATAAACGCATTCAAGAAACAGGTTGAGAGATTAACTGTCGAAGTAGACATACGTCGTAGGTGGAAATGTGAAGAGCCTATCTGACAAACAAAACATCAGCTGATGGAGCTAAGGATGAACGTGTGGCCTCAAGACAGTCAACCCATCGGCTGGCCAAGGACTTATGTGGCCTGGCTCAGGGAAGACCCAGGCTGATCACATTGTGTCTTTAGAGACAAGACTTTCAAGCTGGAAGTCGCAGAGTGGGCTCATGTTGGGCTAGTCACCACGTTGGGTCTCCAGCAAGAGAAGACAGAGGAAACCTGGGGTGGGGGCTGGAGCGACATCAGGAGAACATCTGCAGGTGAGGCTGTGTGGCCTTCAAGAGCTGGGAGCAGCGTAACACACCGCTGGGCTCCGGACAGCGCCCAGCCCCCGTGCGCAGGGAGCCGGGGTTCCTCTCTTCTTCATCCTCTTGATACCACCACCCCTCCCAACCAACTCCCGATTTTACCTGGTCTAACCTGAGCTCATTTCTGTCTTTTGCATCTCCAAAGTCTTAATTAGAACAAGTCCTTCAAAAAACAGTCAAGAAAGGAAAACACCCAAATAGAAAAATGGACAAAAGACATGAACAAGCAATTCACAAAAGAATACAACTAGCCAATTAACATACGAAAAACTGCTCCTCCTCCCCTGCAATCCAGGAAATGGAATTTGGCAAAGATTTGGAAACTCATAATAACTGGGAAAATGTTAGTCATTGATTGCGGAAATGCAATTTAGTATTCCTTTCTAAAGAGCAATCTGGCAGCACGTAACAAAGCCTTAAGATATTTTACATCCTTTGAACCATCGAATCCACATCTGAAAATTTATCCTAAGAGAATAATAAATCAGTTCTAAATTGACACTATTTATGAGACAAACCTGAGCTAAGAAAATATAAATATTTAAATGCTGAAAGAGGATTTTCATTTCAGAGGTTGCTTGTGGAAGCTAAAATTCAGAAACAATATAAATATTCACAAATAAGAAACTGGTTAAATTAAGTACAGGATGAACAGATTGATAGATAGCACTCCTATGCTGCCGTTAAAACAATATTTAAGAAAAATATTGAATAAACTGGATGTTGATGTTATTTTTAGGCCAAAAAAATACATATATACACACATACACAAATACACATATAGATATATAAAATACAACCCTCATTTTTGTAAAATAAAACTCAAGAATATATATATAGTATACATATGTATTACACAGGTATACACCCATACACCATGTATATCATACATATACTATACACACACACATACAGTCATGCCTGACTTAACAATGGAAATATCTTCTGAGAAATTCATCTTTAGACAATCTTGTCCTGGGAAAACAACACAGAGTGTACTTAAACAAACCTAGATGGGGTAGCCTACTGCACAGCTGGGCTATATGGTAGAGCCCGTTGCTCCTAGGCATGTTACTATACTGAATACCATGGACAGCTGTAATACAATGCTAAGTATTTGTGTATCTAAACATGGAAAATGTACAGTAAAAATTACAGTATTATAATCTTATGGGACCACCATCTATATGCAGTTTATCATTGACTAAAAACATAGTTATGTGGTGCGTGACTGTGTCTATATCACTATATATTAATACTATATATAAAATGTGTACATTTTGATACACACATTACATATACCATATATGTATATGTGTGCATATATAAAACCCTACAATCATGCCCCACATAATGACGTTTCCGTCAACAACAGCCTACATATACCACTGTGGTCCCATGATATTATAAAGAAGCTGGAAGATTCCTATTGCCTAGTGACATGGTCCCATCAGAGTGCAACGTTATTTGCGTGCCTGTGCTAACACTTGCGTAATGAAACCTGCGCCGCCAGTTGTGTGACAGTCTAGCACATACAGCCAGGTATGGTACACAGTACTTGATAATGCTAATAAACAACTACCTTACTGCTTCATGTTTTTACTATACTACACTTTTTATCGTTATTTTAAGTGTACTCCTTTTACTTAGTAAGAAAGAAGTTAACTGTGAAACAGCCTCAGGCAGGCCCTTTAGGAGGTATCCAGAAGAAGGCGCCGTCATCATAGGAGGTGACAGCTCCATGCCGGTTCCTGCCCATGAAAACCCTCCAGGGGGACAAGGTGTGGAGGTGGAGGGCAGTGGTATCGGTGGTCCTGACCCCGTGCAGGCCCAGGCTAATGTGTGCGTTTGTGTCTTAGCTTTTAACAAAAAAGTTTAAAAAGTTAAAAAAAAAAAATTTAAATAGATAAAAGCTTACAGAATCAGGATATAAAGAAAGAAGATAATTTTATACAGCTGTATGATGTTTTAAGCTAATGGTATTACAGAAGTATCAAAAAGTTAAAAAAAATTACGAAGTTTATAAAGTTAAAAATTTGCAGTAACCTAAGTTCATCATTGAAGAAAGAAAAGTATTTTTATAACTCTGGTGTCGCCTACGTGTGTAGCGTTTGACGTCCACAGCGGTGCACGGAGGCGTCCCGGCCCTCACTCGCCCACCCTCGCTCGCCGAGGCAGCGACGTCCAGTCCTGCAAGCTCCATCCGTGGTAGGCACCCTGCACACGTGTCCCGTTTCTTATACTTTACACCACATCTTTACTGCACATTTCTGTGTTTAGATACCGGACACTTACCACTGTGTCACCGTCGCCTACGGTGCTTGGTACGGTCACATGCTGTGCAGCCCGGGAGCAGCAGGCCACGCCGCAGAGCCCGGGCGTGTAGCAGGCTGTCCCACCCAGGCTCGTGTAAGCACACTCTGTGACGTGTGCACGGTGGCAGAGTCACCTAAGGACGCATTTCTCAGAACTCACCCCGTTGTTAAGTGAGGCTTGCCTGAGAATAAATAATATTGTCTGTACGACATGGAAACAGCAACAGTGACTGTCAGTGAATGGCGGAATTAGACATATTCCTCCTGCTTATTCTTTTTTCCACATTCTGTATTCTACAATGCGCATGCAGGAATTCTGTAACAAGGAGATGTTTTCTAAGAGGTCGAAAGCTTTCCGTCAAGTAGAGCTGGCACCCAGCTGGACAGGAGCGCAGAGGAGCAGCCCCAGCTCCCTCCCTGATCCTTGCGTCCGCCTCCCCCGCCCCAGCCCCCAAAACATCTCCTGACTCTGTCCCTTCCCCTCCACCTCACCACCCTGCTGCATTCCGAGCCACGCAGTCCCTTGCTAATGCCACTGATATTAGGACATTTTACCATCGCCCTCCCGCCAGCCTCACTTCCCTCCCCTTCCGATTCCTCACCTGCCCTGAAGCCAGAGTGACCTTCCTGAGTCAGAACCACCAGAGGCTTCTCTCCCCTTTCTTACCCTACTTAAGACCCTTTCATGGTCTCCCTTCGCTAAGGAATAAAGTGAAAAATCCGTAGTATGACCTGAAGAGTCCTCCAGGACCTAACCGCAGGACATCTGGACCACCTTAGCGCAGGGTGGTGGTTAAAGGCGCCCACCCCCGAGTCTCACAGCCTGGGTTCAAGTTCTGCTTTTGCTCTTACTCAACTTCTCTGTGCCTTGGTTTCCCCATTCGTACCCGCCTGCCTCATGCAAAGCTCTGAGAATGGTGTTGGCATGCTGGCGTCGGTTAGCTTGCATACCCCTTGCACGCGGGTGGTTGTCGGCAAAGGAAAAGGAACACCTGGAAAGACTCCCAGGTTTCTGACTTTGCCATTAGCTGGAAAGCGGAAATGTTGACCAAAGAAGCAAAATTCCCCGGGGAAAATAGGCTTGTTGAGTTCAGCGTTAGACTTGCTGAAGCTTCTGGGGGACAGCAGTGGAGCTCAGGGTGGACATGCAGCTCTGAGACTAGCGAGAGTCTCCCGTCGGCCAGCGGATGTGGAAGTCACGACGTGGGAAACAGATTGTCCGGGACACATAGACGGTAGAGTGAGCAGGACCTTGCAGAACGCAAGCAGTCAGAGAATCCGGTGAAAGAAAACAAACCCACGCGAGGAGTAAGAGGAACTGGTCTGAGAGAGAAAAAAGCAAGAAATTAGCATTCAGAATCAAGCCGAAGGACAGCGTCCAGGACAGAGCGGGCTGGGGGAGGGGTGAGGAGCCAGTGCTGCGTGTGACCCGTCCACAGGTACAGGTGCGTTCGCTGTAACTCGGTGCAGTAATGACAGCTCACTCTTCCCAACTGTGCGGTCCTCACACAAATCTAAGTATTTTCCCTGCTACATAGTTGGGATTTCTTGTCGTTTGTTCTGGGGAGGGGGGTTTCTTGCTTAAATCTCACCTTTTCTGTAAGACTTATCCCAGCTACCCTTCAGATGTGCCCCCGGCACCTCCGTCGCTGGCACCCTTGATCCCTGCTCGGTTCCCGTGTCCCCTCTTGCTGTGGCACTGCCACCTTCTGACAGGCCTGCGGCCCACGGGCGCGGGGCCTCGCTTGCCTTCCGAAGACTGTGCCACCTACACGAGCACGGGTTCTTTTTCCGTTCGGTTCACTGATATGTCCTACGCACTCGGAGCAAGGTTGGTGCCTACTGGATGCACAATAAATATCTGTTGAAAAAACAGCTATGATATGACTAAAGAAAACACAGCCAGGACTCTTAGGAGCGGCTGGGAAGACAGCCCAGTCACCAAAACTTTTCCTGTTTGGAAAAACTGAAAACACCTTCAGGGCCAGTTGTCTTTCTTCTTAGCAGACACTGATGAGACCAAATGTCTACCTTTCAGTCCCACTAGAGGCGCTGCTGCCGCCTCCGCCCCATCCCCAGATGCCCCTGGGTTTGGGGTTTCCACTTCTATGAAGCCGTCGTCGTGGGGATGAGCCGGCTGCTGTCCCCAGACAGCACCCCTCCGCGTCGTGATGAGGGAGCCGACCCGAGAGGCAGAGAGCTCAGCTTGCTGCCCCGGAAGAGGGTGCGTGGTAGAGAGTCCCCCCCTCACCCTCCACCGCACCTCATGATTTCTCAAGATCGAAAGCAGCTCTCCAGTGATTTTCTTAATGGAACACAAAACTGTTCTTTATCGAGATCTAGCAGGGCAGCCATGTGCTTTTCATAAAACTGATTACAGAGACCAGATGAAAGAAGTTGATGGGGTCAAACTGCATTTCAAATCCCCTCGGTGTTCTAGGATAGGGAACGTTTTTTATTATGTTCGTTAAAAGTTCACCACCACCTGATAAAAATCTTGAGAAAGGGCATGCGTGTTGCTAAATTAGCTCTAAAAGGGGACAACGTAAAGTAAAATAAATGTGAGTTAAACATGAGCTCGAGTTACCTGCCTCAGACTTCCAGAAAGGACGGTTGCAGGGGAACATTTGAAGGGGCTCATTGAGCCAGGCAACGTAGCACCCCAAGGACCGCAAAGGGCCGCAGTCTGTCCACAGTTATAATAACCAGGACACATTCGCTTTGTGCTTCATAGTACAAGCTGTAAAGGCCTTTCACGTTGCCTTATGAATGGTAAACCCTCTCACAGATTTTTAAACCCTAACTAGTCATTTTTTACCATTACTATATTAGTTCATCATTTATTCATTCAACAAACACAAACCGAGGGACAGGCCCCTGTTTCAGGCCAGGCATACAAAAGACACAGGGCCTGCCTTGTGAAACAAGGTCTGTTACAATGGCATAAAAACAAAACAAAACGGATAGTTTAGAAAAGTCCAAAAATTTTTTTAAAAATCGTCATCCAGAACTTCCCTCAGAGATAATGACTATTAAAGTTTGGACGAAGATTCTTTCCAACATTTTCTGTACACAAATACAGAAGGCAAATGGGAGATTACAAAAATTAAATATTCCGCATCATCTTACGGAGCCTATTTTTCAGTGAAATACTATTTGTTTTATTTCATTAAATATTCATCTGTAAGAACATTTTTAATGGTTTAATGTCTCAAATTATTTTCCAGCATTTCCATTCATTGGTCAGATAAGATTGTTTCTTGTCAAACTACAGTGGTGCTGGAAGCTTCAGTAGGCTCTAGAGAAACAAGGAAGAAAAGACCCGGGGACCTCACAGACTTTTCAGGGAAGGTGGGAATGCCCTACCTTGGCTCACAAGGAAGAGGGGGAAAGGTTAATTCCCGCATAAAGTTGTACGAGGTGTCCGGAGGTTTCACAAAGTGTCTGATAAAGTTTGTTTGGGGCAATTGGGAAAGATTTCCATTTACAGGCGAGTTCGGGTTGACGGGAGTAGACATTTGAGCCAGAAAAAAGAAGAAATTTTAGAGGAGAGAATATTTTTTCTTTCCTCCTCTGCCTCATCCTCTCTCTGGCAACCCTTAACAGTTCTGTACCTCCAAACCCCAACACGTTTGCTGATCCTGTCCCCTCAAATGGAAACATCTGACGCCCTCATCCATCGCTGTCAAACTCCTGTTTTTTCCCACTTCCCGCAACAAGATGACTCTGACCCTTTTCCTGCCAGGATTCAAAATGACTCATGTAACTTCCACTCCAAAGAAACAGATAAACACAAAGAGAACCACATGGGAAAAGTTTGCAGAGTGCACTAAAAATAAAGTATTGCAAAACTAACGAGCCCCCAGAGGGAGAATATAAAATCATGAGTAATGAGCATGATTGGATGTTTGCAGCCAAGACAAATACTCTTTTATCATGACGTCACGTGGCAGTGAAAGGAGCCAATTGCAGAAACGTCTGAGTCCGCAGTAGTTGCTCCCAAAGACATTTCACCCAACACAGGTAAGCTCTCTGGCCCATGCCCAACAGCAAAGCCACTTGGAGGGAGGAAGGTGAAGCAACGTTGGAGGGAGTCCCCCGGGAGGTTCCTACATGGCCCCTGCCACTCCCCGAGGACAATTGCAGCTCCTGCTACAGATATCATGAGGTGTGGAAGTGGGTTGGTGCTCCAGTAAGTCCAGGATCTTGTAATAGCTTCAAAGCTGCAGAAGCACTTTCTGCTGCATGTCTAAAGGCTGAAAAGAAACCCAGAATGTTTTGCTGCCAAATGATCTATTAATAGAAGAGAAACAGCCCAAACATCTGCTGATGGACAATGGATTAACAAACGTGGTATGTACACATGATGGAACACTCTTCGGTCATAAAAAGGAAGGAAATTCTGACACAAGGCACTACGGATGAACCTTGAAAACATTATGCAAAGTAAATCAGCCAACACCAAAGGATAAATATTATATGATTCCACTTTATATTTTAAGAGGTACCTAGAATATTCAGATTCATAGAAACGGGAAGGAGAATGTTGGTTTCCAGGGGCTGGGGAAGGGTCAGTGGGTAATTAGTGTTTCATGGGAACAGAGTTTCAGTTTGGGAAGATGAAAACACTCTTGAGAGAAAAAAGTTCTGGAGGTGGATGTTGGTGATAGATGCAGAGCAATGTGAATATACTTAATGCCACTTAACTGTACACTTAAAATATGCATAACATATAACTTTTATGTTATGTACACTTTACAATAAAAACAATTTGTCCATCCAAAAAAATTAGCCAAAGGGGAAGAGGCATTGTTGAGCACTGCCAGCTCTCCAGAGAATAGATAAACTCAATGCCTGAAGTACCAAGAGTGGAGTACCAAGAGTGAAGTACCAAGAGTGCAGTACCAAGAGTGAAGTACCAGAAGTGCAGTACCAAGAGTGGAGTATCAGGAGTGCAGTACCAAGAGTGGAGTACCAAGAAGTACAAAGAGTGGAGTACCAAGAGCACAGTACCAAGAGTAGAGTACCAAGAGTGCAGTACCAAGAGGGGAGTACCAAGAGGGGAGTACGAAGAGTGAAGTGCCAAGAGCTCGCAATAATCTTCATGATGCCCAAGAGAAGGCTCTGCTCATCCAAGGAGGCCTCCAACATACAAACCATTCAGAGGAATGAAAGGCAAGAGCTCTGGTGACTAAGTGAACACAAATTCTCCTTGAAAGCATTGTAGAAATAGAATTTTATGCATAGTTTTGATTTTTTTCCAGAGAAATTATCATAAGCGTTGCATTCCCTTGGGAGCTGTAATGGGTCTGAAATGTTTTCTGACTGAAACATGGTAATATACCATCACCTAACAATAGAGGTTCTGAAAAAATCAGTGCAAATTGGTGATACTTTATAGAGATCTTTCTAAAATATATTGTGCATTTGGAAAACAGAAGAAGAGGGAACATGTCTCAGTACATTTTTTATGAGGCCATGATTATTCTGATGACTAAACCAAAGACAACACAAGAAAACTACAAACTAATATCACTCATGAAAAGCAAGGTAAAAATACTCAACAAAATATCATCAAATCAAATCCAGCAAGATGTAAAATAAATTATATACCTTAGCCAAGTAGAGTTTATGCTGGTAATACAGGACTGGTCCAATATTTTAAAGCCAATGAGTATAATCCACCATATTAAATGCATAAAGAAGGAAACCGCATGATCATATGAATTGATATTAAAAAATGGACAAAATTCTACATCCATTCATGATTTTAAAAAAAATCCAGAAAGCTAGAAGTAGAGGGACTTCTTCAGCCTAACAAATGGCAGCTAGAAAAATATCCCCATCAAACATCATTTAATCATGGAAGACTGAATATTCTCCCTAAGATTGTGAACAAGGCAAAATGTCCACTCTTACCACTCCTCTTCAACATGGTACTAGAAGTTCCTGCCACTGCAATAAGGCAAGAAAATGAAATAAAAATATTACAGACTAAATGTTTGTGTTTCCCCAAAATTCATATGTTGAAGCCTTAACCTCCAATGTGCCCATATTTGGAGATGAGGCCTCTATAAAAGTAATTAAGGTTAATGAGTTCATAAGGCTGGGGCCAGGATTCAATAGGATTGATGCCCTTACAAGGAGAGACACAGAGAAGGTAGCCATCTGCAACCCAAGGAAAGAGGCCTCGCCAGACACCAACCCTGCTGGCATCCTGGTCTTGGACTTTTCAGCCTCTAGAACTGTGAAAAAGTCAATTTCTACTGTTCAAGCCTCCTGGTGTGTCACATTTTGTTATAGTATTCTAAGACGACTAATACGACACGTATACAGATTGAAATGGAAGAAATAAAAATGTATCTATCCACAGGCAACACGATTGTCTGCATAGAATATCCCAAGGATTACAGGCCCATTTAATGTCATACATAAAAATCTGCACACCAATCAGCTTTCTAAGTCAACTCTGTCTTTTTGTAGTTTGCCCAAATGTGAATGATGCCATTAGTTCATCTCCAGAGATACTGCCAGTATAGACAAGATATCCGTTTGGAGCAACTATGGGTATAAATGGGACCTCACGTATCTGGCTGTGCACATTTCTGACTTGCATTCTTCTGGATACCTGAAGGTTTCAAAATCCAACAGTCCTATAATCGAGGTCTTGTTGTATGCACTGACATTTAATCCCAGGTATAATTCCCAGAGGTTTATAAAATACACATAATATTTTAATATGAAGCCATTACTACCCAATATATATCTTAAAGATTTTTCTTATAATTCAAAAGGTCAGTGAACTAATAGATACTTGGGTGACACTCAGAGTACCTGTTTATCCACACGCTAGATATTGACTGGCATTTAACACATAGTGGGACTCCTAGCAGGTGCCTATGATGAAGTGACAGTTGTCAAACTCCTGCTGAAACTTTCATTTATAGCCACAGCTCCTTTTACTCCTTCTTGAAAACTTCAACGCAGCCGTAGCCCAAGAGGCCATTTTTTCTGATTTCACTGTCTGCTGGCAGCTCTCTTCAGGAAGACTCCGCATGGGTGTGCACTGTGTATTCAGGGGCAATTAAGTTGCTAACAGTCAGCTATTTCCAAAGTCGCCTGCTGCAGATGATGATATATGATGGAGCGTCTGATGCCAGAAATATAACTGGGAAAAGTGGGCTATGTTTTTGCTCGACTCTTACTGATAAAAGAATCCAGTGCGTCTGAAAGGAAGAGCCCGGGTCTGTACTAAGAGCTCTACGTCGAACCTACGGTCCAGTGAGGCGTTGCCGTGTGAACCGGCTTGTGACGCGCACAGGAAAAGAGAAGAGACCAAAGTACTTTTTCCCATTTAATGGCACCTTCTGCCTCTTCCCCTACAAATTTCTGCTGAAACACTTCAGCAAGATAAGATGCTCTCACTACCCCAGATAGAAATGTTTTAGCTCATTAAGTCCTTTCTTCCAGAATACTAATTGTGTGCTCGCCCGGTGCTTTATTACGGATAAGAGAATAATTCAAAATTAAAAGACGTGAAATGAAGCTCTTCCGCGCTATCACTTAGGCCATTTGAGGGGAAAAATACTCTTATCCAATGGGATTTTTTGATAATAAAATGGACACAAACATTTGTTCAAAGTTCTGACAGCCTGATTTTACCTCATTTTCCGAATAGCATTTCATGTGCTATGTAAATAGCTTTTCAAACTCCTAAAGCTGCCTTTTCAGGACAGAAGGTTTCTTGAGCTCCCTTTCTGTGTCTTGGCTAAAATCAAGCTGCCCGCCGGGCTCTCCTCGGGCCTCCGGGCCTCCCCCTGCTGGCCAGCAAACACACTGCCGCCCGTGCTGACCCGAGACCAGCGGGCTGCGGCCAGGCGCACTCCTGCAGCAACTTGGCTTGGTGCCTAATGTCATCGTGCTCGAGCAGGACCTTTCTTCCCTTTCGGTTTTGGTGAGTGGTCTGTAGGACAAATTTGATGAGAGCTTTTGTCATTAGATGCTTACAAGGGACTCCAGTGAGGGTAGCTAAAGGGATTAAACACGAGAAGCGGCAAATGTCACCCGAGGCTGGCAAAAATGTCAAGAAGGCACTTGCTTCCCCGGTGACCCTCCTCTTCACTCCCCAGTGCTGCCTCCTCCATCAAGCTCGTCCCTAAAGCATCTGACGCTGAATTCCGTTTGTGCAGCAGACACGAAATAGGCAAAAGGAGTCCACCGGCGGAGAATCAGGCACTTTAAACCAGCAGCGGAAAATGTGGAACAAAAGGCTTTTTCCTACAAAGACATTTCCAGAATCTTCCCACACACGGAGCATCCCCTCCACGCCCCCACCCCCAGAGCAAGTGAGCTGCGCTGAGAGGAGCAAGCTTGCCGTCTCCCCCAAGGCCAGCGCGGTTATGGGGGCAGATCGCAAGGGGCCGTCCTCTGGCCTGCAGCAGAAATGCAGGCTGCGGAGCAGATTTCTTTTGTCCTCCAATATTATGCAAATAAGCAAATCAAATTAAGTACCTGAGATTTTTTTTTTAATTAAGGGTTTTGATTAGACGCGGATCTGTTGTAGGCAGAAGAAGGAATTTTATTCCAAAACCCCAGACGCCTCGGCTATTCTGCAGGTCTTCAATCAGGGCAGATCTCCCAGAATTGCAGGGAGCTCATCCTTTGATTTCCAGGTGGGTGGGCACCTGGGACACAGGGGTAAGGATTGAGCCGGAGAATAGCAGAAGGACACAGCAACGTCCTTTACCTTCCTTAGAAATCAAACTCGGCTGCTCAGCACCTGACTTTTTTGTGTGCAGCAGAAATGAAAACAACGAGCTATAGTCCATATTTACCCACGAGAGGTCCACTAAGTCTTGTAAACCAGAACTTGAATGTTGGGAGCCCTTATAGTGCCCACTAAGACCGGAAACCAGAGATCATAGAGTTGAAGGATTTTATAGTTGGAGGGTGTTGGAACCACTGGGTGTGATCCTCTCATCAGGAGGCATCTCTACCTGCTACCCCATGCAAAGGAGTTTAGTTCCTGCAGGACAGAGGCCCCAAGGGAGAACTGCAGGTGACTCATGCACAGGAGCCAAAATAATTTTCTTTCAAATAGCAAAAGCCAGCTTCCATCTGGTGTGTGCCAGGCACCGTGCCCAGCACCTCACCTGCATCATCATCTCATGTGATTTTCACACAACCTGTGACACCAGTTGGAACTCTGAAATTCACCCCACTCTACAGACAGAGAAACTGAGGCAGAGAGTATCTCAAACAGGATCAGTAAGAAGCCTGGGTTCAAGCCCAGGGCTAGAACACTCCCTGGTGCATGGCAGGAATGCAGTATTTCTTGAGTGAGTGAGTGAACAGACGAATGAAATGTGGAAGAGAACGCAGCCAAGGACGCAGACTTTGAGCCGTCATCTTAGCGCGAATGACGAGGCAACGCAAGTGCACATTCCAAGGTGAGACGCTGTGATGTGGGAGGAAGGGAAGGAAAACCTGGATCCCAGTCACGGTTTTGCCAAGCCAGCCACGTGCTCTCAGACAAGTCCGTGCTGCCAGTCCTCTCCCCTTACAGCCACCGGAGCTTGGCTTTGCACAGTCCTACTTGGAGCACGGGGTCCTGGATTTTGGCCAAGCAGGTCACGTGGAGCCACTTCAGATGGCCAGGTGGCGCTAAGAATGTGTTACTATTACGAAAAACAGCATCTCCAGGAAGTGCCAAATCAGAACCAAGACCATCCAGACTCAGCTCACGTCTGGAAGAAGCCTCGACGGATCAGGCGCAGAGCCCAGCAGAACTTCGGGGGCCCGAGGGGCATACTCACTATCTGGTCCCCGCCCCCGACACCAGCCATACTTTATACTGGGTGTAAAAGTGCAACCTTGTTCTCATCCCACTCAGAGTGACACTGATTGACACCACTCCGTTCTTTATCTGATTGAAAAGTACAGATTCAAATGTGAAAGAAATACAAGCAGGTAATAGACACCCTGAATGATTTTCAGCCCTCCTAATAATGAATTAAAGCTAAATTAATAATGAGATACCGTTTCACCTACCAAACTGAGATCAGAAAGACAGATAAATCCCAGTATTGATTAGAGCGTAGGAAAAAGGAGCCGCTTCTGTCTTGCTGGTGGAGATACACATGGGACAGCCCTGAGATGGCAACTTGGCAACACCTGACACAGCCTTGACGCTATCAACCACTCTGAGCAAACAGCTGGAATCACACAGTAAAGGAATAACTGAATCAAGATGTTCACCGCAGTGTTGTTTATACAAGCAAAAGGTAGAAACAAACTAAATATTCAACAATAGGAGTATAGATAAATAAATACAGTAGAATATTATGTTATTAAGGACAAAAATACATAGTTTTGTTTATTTGCATAGAGACACATCTAGGACTTTTGTTAAGCAAATACAAAAACACAGCCAAACAGCATAAAAGAGCTACCTGGGCAGACATCCAGAAAGGCTGTCGGTTACACCACAAACCATTACCAGGAGTCAGCCCTGGGTGATAAGATATAACCGATTTTCACTTCTTTACACTTTCAGATATTGTCTGATAATTTTCATAATCACACATTAATTTTATACTCATTGAAAATTCAAACCAATGAAATTATTTTAATTTTGCAAAACAAAGATACAGTGGGAGTACCTACTGCCTCCCTAGAAGATGAACATGTGCGGCCTCTAAATTACCAGAGGACGTTTGTTTAAATTAACAAAGGATACCATTAGGTAAAGATGGAAACAGGAAAATTTTTAAATGGAATAAAATATACCTTAAAAGGAAACAGCAAAGCACAATACAAGGAGACATAAATATAAGCTCTTTGTAAGCTGAAAATAGAAAATAACGTCACAGGAATAGCATATCAGATCACCCAGCCTTAACTCTGGCCTTACTGTGGCTTAGAGGATGTTACCAGGTGACGGTAATTAAGGCCACGTGCACTGGTGCAGGGACAGGCAGAGCACTAGGTGACAGTACAGAGAGCACAGGCAATCCAAGAACTTATGGGAATTCAGGAAAGAAAAGGGAAAAAAATTAATTTAGATCCCTGGCTATTACTCTACACCCAAATAAATTCCACAGGAGTTAAAGATATAAAAAATAAATCCTTGTGTTATTAAAAGAAAACATAAGTAAATATTTTTCCAATCTTGGAGTGGAGAATGTCTTTTTAATCATAATGCCAAGGTAGAAACCATAGAGGAAAAGATGAATAAATTTTCCTATAAAATATTAAGATACTGATTAACACTATGGTGCTCAAACGGTGGTGGTGTTCACCAGGGATTTGGGGGGTGGGGGGTAGACCCACATCTGAGAGATGAGGCGAGCACTGTGGAGGGGAGGGGCATGCTTGAAATGTAGTTGGGGATGGGAATTAGGGGTCTCAATAGGGGGTAGGAAATCCTCTAAAACTGATTTATGTGAATAGCTGTACAACTTGGTAAATTTACTAATAACCATTTAATTGTACACTTAAAATGGAGTAAAGGCATGATGTGTAAACTACACTTCAATAAAGAAAAAAAATAAGATTTTTTAAAAAAAATTACATAGAAAACCATGCTTTAAACAAAGATAAAAGACAAAAATGGAAAAACATTTGAAATATAACTGACAAACAATGGTTTTACCCTCAAAATATAAAAGCTCATGCACATCAATAAAAATGTGTATAAGTAGAAAATTAACCAAGAAAAGTACCAATGGCCAGTAAACATGAAAAGACAAAATTGAAGAAATGCAAATCTGAATGATGAGATGCCAGAGTTTGGCCTCTCAAACTGGTAACAGGAAACAGACTAACGTCTGTCGATAATGGACTTCAGGTAAACGCACCTGGGTCCCAACACAGCTTTGCCTCCTGCT
This sequence comes from Lepilemur ruficaudatus, assembly GCA_963574885.1. NCBI lineage: Eukaryota > Metazoa > Chordata > Mammalia > Primates > Lepilemuridae > Lepilemur > Lepilemur ruficaudatus. Next base: position 21,089 of record CAUYRT010000270.1, read on the forward strand.
AAAACTGCCACAAATTGCAAATGATCGCATTATTTTCATTCAGCCTCATTATTTAACTGCTCCAAACAAACCTGTTTCCTCCATAAAACGGGGATCAAAGCAGAATTTGTGCATTCCTGTGTGAATGTATGTGTTACCCATCGCTGCTGTAACAAGTTACCACAAACTTAGTGTCTTCTAACAGCACAGATTTATTATCTTACCATTCTGAGAGTCGGAAGTGCAAAAGTCAGTCTTACCGGGTTCAAATGAAGGCGTCGGCAGGGCTGTCCTCCCTCTGGAGGCTCCTTCTGCAGTCTCTGGGGGAGAATCTGTTTCCTGGTCTTTCCCGGTTTCTTGGCCTTTCTCCATCTTCAAAGCCGGCAGCACAGCACCTGTCCGTCTCTCTGCCTCCCCCTTCCGTCCTTTAAGAATCCCTGCAATAACATCAGGCCCAACTAGAGGATCCGGGATAACCTTCCTTTCTCAAGATCCTTAACTCAATCACATCTGCGAAGTCCCTTTTCCTGCGTAAGGTAACACATATATTCACAGCGTGGGGGCATTAGCGTGTGGGTATCTGTGGGAGGGGGCAGTATTCTGCCTACCACAGAGAACCAAAGAGTCAACGCTTAAAAAGCACCAAACTCAGAGCTCGGCACACAGCAGCACTTAAAGAGTGTTAGCTATTAGTACGTGTTAGTAGCGACCAAAGAAATGTCCGTCTGGGGCTGACAGTGACGGGGAAAGCAGCACCTTCCGCACGGCCAGGGGAGGAGAGAGGAGAGCAGCAAGGGCGGAGGTGCAGCCGGTGGAGGCTCCACGGCCACCAGCTGAGCCTCCGCAGGTGCATTGCGGGCCCCACTCGACACACGTGGGCATTCCCTGGAGCCCCGTTTATAATAGCAAACCATGTTCGTGAAGACACCCTAGGATGTCCAGGTCATGCAATACGGTACGCCCATCTGAAATTATTGCATAGGTATCTAATTATTGATGTAGAAGTTGCTTCACTGTACACTAGTCAAAAGGTACCAAAAGAGTAATATCTTGTTGGATCCCATTTTTTGAAAAGTACATATACGTGTGCATCTGTGTGTCTCAGTCCTTTTACGTTGCTATGAAAGAAAACCCGAGATTGGGTAATTCACCAAGCAAAGAGGTTTATTTGCTTCCGGTTCTGCAGGCTGCACAAGTGTGGCTTCGGCGCCTGCTCTGGCACGGCTTCAGGATACCTGCACTCGTGGCAGGAGGGGAAGGGGAGCCAGCGTGAGCAGAGGCCACATGCCCAGAAAGGAGGCAGGAGAGAGAGGGAAAGTGCCAGGCTCTTTTTGTCAGCCAGCTCTCAGTGAGCAAGAACTCACTCATCTCCCACCCCAGGGAGGGCGTTAATTTATCCGTGAGAGACCCGCCGCCTGACCCAAACACCTCCCACTAAGCTCCACCTCCAACACGGGGACCCCATTTCAACACAGACCCGGCGGGTCGAACATCCGAACCGCAGCACTGTGTGTGCTAACTGTGAGTCCATACGGCAGAAGCAAGCACGGCTGCAGGCCAAGTGCTGCCCCGTGTGCTGCCGGGTGCTGGGCTCCAGGTGATCCTACCTGTTGTGCTCTGCCCAGGGCTCTGAATCTTTTGCACAGTGGGAAAGTTCCTCTGGTTTGGGGACGACAGATTTTCTTCTCGGGGACCGCCACCAACATCACAGAGGAAGAAACACGAGGGAGATAAGAGCCAAGAGGCCAGGGGATCCCTGGACCTTCAACTTCTCTGCAACACGCTCTACATATACAGAATATTTCCCCTCCCAACCCTCATGGGGTAGGCGTTACGGCAAGATGAGGAAAGCAGAAGATAATATAAAAATTTTAAAATCTAGACAAATTCCAGAAATTATTCCTCTTGGAATCGAACCACAAGGTGGGCCACACAGCCCAGCTCCTCCCCGCCTTGTGGGTGCTTGTACCTGGGACCCCCCCACACACACACATGCACCCCTGCTGCCTCCTCGCCTGGCTGGACCCTGCTTCATCTGCAGCCCTCAGTTTAAATATTGCTTCCCTGATCCAACCGACTATTCATGAGCTGTCATAGCACCCCGCGTGTCTTTCTGTGTTTTCAAGCCAAGTGCCCAACGTAGGTGATGGGAGGTTAATCCCATGAGGGAAACACCTCAGTATTTTCCTGCTCAAGGGGCAGGGGAGCCAGGGTACATCAGCTCCTACAGTCCTTGGTCGAGATGGGTGGGTGCTCACTCCCAAGCACGTCAGGCCTGCCACACATACTGGGGCCAGGCGGGCTTCCCACAGGTAGGGAAGGAGGCAGGAAAGGAAAAGCCCTTGGGCACAGAGAGGCAGGTAGCTGAAGCTGGGCACCCTGAAAGTTTCAAGGGATATGGGCGAGGCACTGCTAAACAGCAGTTAAATTCGTAATGACACAGGCGTTTGGGTACGTATTTGTTTAGAGTCGATCTGCCTCATTAGACTGTACACTCCCTGAGGGCACGAGTTAACAGCTGCACCTGCAATGCCTAACACAGTGTCTGATGCAAAGTAAGACACCCGACTAGTATTTTCTCAACGAGTGAATACGTGAATCAATGAATGAGTGAATGTCCCAGGGAAGTTTTTACCTAAACAATGCATGATACCAATCCGACAGTACGCTGGAATTTCAGAAAAGACTTATTTTTCAACTTGATTTCAAATTGTATTATTACCTTGATTTACTCAACTTGTGACCCACTAAGACCTCTTGATTTTTGCCTTCTCACCAATGGTGTAGTTTTATCCAAGTCACATAGCAACTTCGAGTTCTAGAATTTAAAATAGATGAGACTGATCAAGTAGGATATCTGCCAGTGGGGCTTCAACGATGTTCCCACACAGCGGGGGCTGGCAAACCGCTATGGTCTGCAAGCCAAATCCGACCCTCCGGCAAAGGAAGGACTTTACATTTCTAAATGGTTGAGGAAGATAAGAAGATCATTTCATCACTCATAGAAATTGTATTAAATTCAAACTCCAGTCTCCATAAATAAAGTTTGATTGGAACCCAGCCATCCCCGTTTGCGTGTGAATGGTGCAGGGCTGCTTTTGAGCTACAAAAGCAACAGAGGACACAGCCCTGCAAACGCACACAGTATTTACTCTCTGGCCCTTGCAGAAGTTTGTCGGGCAGCCAGGCACACAACGGGCAGACGACGTGCCTTCAAGGCGCTTGGTCCACACCAGCTGGAGAAACAACTTTCCATCCTCCCCACACATGACCCCAGCCCAGATTCCCCAGGAAAATCACCTTCTGCCCCAAGTGATGCCTCTCTCCTGTGACCACAAGAGTATCACAGGTATGTAGTCTCTCCCCTCTCCTCTCTGCACCATTCCTGCGCCTCCAGATATCGCGCTGATCAGGAAGACTAGGCCTCCTTTTTGACCAACTCACTGCGTCCGATTCTCTTGGTTCAATGCGCAATAATCCACAGACGAAACACGAAGCTGAAAATAGCACCAAACACGCGTGGCCACACACAGAGCTCTTATGAGATACATTTCCCATGAATATTGCTTAATCTAATAATTTTCCCTGTTTTAATACCATCAATCTCCCTCCTGATCGGTGCTACCCATCAGGAAGTATCTTCAGGTAATTAACAGTTTTACATTTTTAATTATGAAATCTTTCCTGAGCTGGCAGGGTGTCAGAGATTAGAAGCATCAGGCATCAACGGTGCTGCGATCTAAGGGTTGCTGGAGAAAATCAGTGCGGGTGTGAATTCGGGCCGCCCTCTGTGCCCACGCCCTGGTCTAAAATGGAACCGGACATTGGCACAAAATAAAGGGCTGGGTGTGGGAAGTTGTGCTGTGACAACTTTGCTCTAAAACTTTGGTTCCAACAGCAAATGTAAATTTCGTAAGGAGACACCAGTGTTTGATCTTTAAGGGGACAGAGCAAACCCACCCAGGCGGCCTCCACGCAGGGCGGAAGACAGCACAGATCCCTCCAGACGGCCACTTCGGGTTCACTGTCTAACCTGTCGCCGGGCCTTTGCAGTCACATTAAATGTTTCCCTCCCTCAGCTCCGCCTTAACCCTCCCTCCCAGCCCTCTTGATCCCACATTCCGTTTTAAAGATTCTACTTAATTCCCTGAACATCACAGTAAAAGAGCTTTGGTTGTTCCTCAACACACGCTGCTGTGGAAGAAGCATGCCCACATGGAGACGCCGCGGAAGGCGGGGCGGTCCGGACCAGACAGGAAGAAAGGCGGGAAAACAACATGCACTCACAGTCCTACTTTGTACACTTCCTCATGTGGTTTTGGGGACAATTCTCCTGGACTTGTGTTCATCGCAAGCTCAGCTCAGCTTAGACCATCAAGGTTTTCCAAGTTCCATCCTCAGCATCCTGTGGCCAAGTCGTCACCTCGGTGCCATCACGGGCAGGTGAAGGGTGATGCTTTCTGAGCTAAGACAGGCTCCAAGGCTTGCCCAAGACCATGCCCCATGGAGGGCACCAGGGTCACTCCATTCTGCCTTCTCTACTTCTCCAGGGACAGACCACGCACCCCCCACACAAGGCCCTTTGTCAACAGTGCCCCCCTACATTTTTCTCCATTGGTCCAAAATCCAGCCCAATCTCTGCCAGAGACACTTCCCTTCCTTTCTCTCCCATCTACACCCCCACTGCTGTGCTGATCCCTCCGGGAGCGGCAGAGACATCCTCTCTCTCTGACCCCACTTTCCAGGGGTCAGAGGTCCAATACGTGCTGCCATAGCAACCAGCACATCAAAATTCCTGTTAAAGAGAAGTGGACAAAGAAATGGGAAGGACAGGCGTGCCAAAGGGAAAACAAAAAGCTGTTTCTTAAGTCGAGTTCTCATGAAATGGGATCTCTTTCCCCTAATTTCAAAGGTATTAAGAGTGAGCTGCCAGGGAGGTCTGGGCTACATAAGGCTAACAGGTTGGCATCCTGTTGGTGAGGGGAAAAAAGTAACTTGGCTTTGGCCTGGTCTAAATAATCTCACTGCTTCTGAGTCAAACTTGCCATCCAGCTAATGAATACATATAACTGCTAGATGAGAGCTGTCTTACGCAGCAGTGTATTTAAGCCACAGCGCACAGCATGTGTCATGACACTCATGAAATAAAAGATGAGTGCTGGGCATCCAGTAGGTTCCCCATAAATGCCCTGAATGGGTAAAAGGTCTATAAGGAGATCCGTCAGCAATGCTTTTTTAAAAATTCATTCCTAAGGTCCTCATGTTGATGGGTGGGTTTCTCGGTTTGAGTATCAAGAAATATAACCAGTCAAAAAATTTAAGAATCACCAGAAAATCACGAGGATTTAGTTCCTGGGCTGGAGAAGTCACCCGGCGCTGCCCCAGCAGGAAGGCAACGTCCTTCCAGCGGACGGCTTTGCAGGTGGGCAGCAGCGTTCTCCACCCGTGCCAGCACAGGTGTCTTCAGTTATACAGTTTTCAAAAGTCTGAAAATCACCCTCAACTCCTTAAAGTCATGTGACCACCTTCCCCCCCAAAATGTGCTTTTGAGCCCCTCTGGTTGAAAGCGAGAAGAAGACAACTGTGCGCTGTCTCGCTCCGAATGCAGGCTGCGAGCTTGGTGTCAGCCGGGATCGGAGGGCTAGACTGACAGACGGATGTGTCACGGGGAAGGCGCCCGTCACCACAGGTCATCCTCACTTTGTCTCATTTGCAGTTATCAGGAAATGTAGCGACGCCAGGCACACAGTAAGGACTGGGGAAGCCGAGGTGTCCGTCCGGTTGCTCCCTCCAGGGTATAAACAGCTAGCCTCCTCCCTTTCCTTCACCAGGGAGACCACCTTTGCTTAATCTTGCAACACTATTGCACTTTCAAAAAGATATTGGGATTAGTAATGGGCGGAGGCCATGCAGGCGGATGACTTTGCCTTGATTAGTAGGTCACAGCGGCCACTTTACACCATGTCTACCTGCAGGCTCAAAAAAGAACAAGAAACAAGTCCAAATGCCATCAACTTGCTTCTGCCTGTTATAAAGTTTTTTAACACACGGCCTAAATTCCAAGCAGAGAAAAATACATGCAGTTAAGGTAAACAAAGCTATTTGAACAATACCTTCGGTCCTAAGAAGTAACATTTAATCTGGTGTTTTAAAAGATGATACTTGCAAATACGGCTAAGCCATATATTCAATTCTGTTCAACTACTGGTGTGAAATTTTAATCAAAAAACTAGAGAGCTCATTCAAAAAAGAAATTAGTGAAAAAACTTTGGTCGTCTCTCATCAGTGAAAACTGATTTAGTTATGCAAATTACTGCTATGAATATTAAACCACTGATGAAAGGTTTTTAATGAAGGGATCTTTTGTTTTGGAAATGCAAGGGTATATGCTTTAATTTCTTGCTAATTTACTGTTCTTTGATAATGTTCACATTTTCCCCAAAGTGGCTTTGCTGATGGGTTTAATACTGTGAATAGAACTACAGACCAACAATACTGGTTTTGACAAGCCTTCCCCTGTGTAACTATACATCGTGATTTGCAGCCCCTTATGCACAATTCTATTAGGGTGAATTTTGTCTACAGGGCTTTCCCTGAAATGAATTCTCATTTTAATGTTAGCCTCCTGCAGTTTTTAATTTTTAATCTGTAATATGAAATTGCAAATTTTACAAACATCATTTGAAAAAGCCACTAGGACAGAACCGAATGCCAAAGTTTACATATTGCCTAATTAGACCGTTATGAGAGGCAGCTTATCAATGTCACGCCAAAGATCATCAAAAAATCCAATTACTAATTTGAAAAACACATATATTTATAGGTTCATTTTGTTTAATTTGCATCCAGTTAGCTCAATAATTGTTTTAAAATTGTATTAAGGCTAATAATTTGGGTTTTGCTGGTAAAGTACCTGAACTGCCAAGGTGGCGCCCTGCCCTGCTGGTCACTGTGAGTGGCGGTGCTGCCGTGGCCAGGCCACGGGGAAGAGACCCCCTGCCAGGGAAAGCTACGGTCCTTAGGGACTCCAGAGAGAAATCTTTCGAAATGGAAAGACCTCCCAGGGCCTCGCCAGGGAGGCCAGGTTCCAGCGGGTCAGCCCCCAGCGTTCTGCAGATGATTAAGAGTAAGTGGGAAGGAAAAGGAAGCAGCAAAGCGGAGGGGACGGGGGGCCCCCAGAGACAGGTGGGCGGAGACCTCGGGTCTGGGGAGCTGGCCTGAGTCATTCCAGAACAAAAGCAGCTTCCTTCAAACTTTGTCATTATGGAAAATGTCAACATGTACAGAAGCAGAAGGCAGGGACATGGGCCCCCACCTCCCACCACCCCCAGGCCCCCAGCTTGAGAACTCAGCACCTCAGGCTGGCGCAGCGTCATGGGGCCCATGTCGTCCGTCCCTCCTCGCCCCACATTATCTGGAGCAAATAATGGAGAACTTATTCCAACTGTAGATATTTTTTAAATATCTCAAAAAAGTCTTTAAAAGACTTTAAACATATAAAAATTACTATGCCTTAGAAAATTAATAAGAATTTCTTAATATCAATTAGATAGCCAGAGATCAACTTTCCAATTGTCCCATGAATATCCCGAATGATTTTTTTTACAGTTTGAGTCAAGATGCAAATAAATTTCACGTGGTAATTGGCTGATTTGTTTAAGCGTCTCTTAATTTCTAAGTTCCACCCCTCTCCCTCCCACTCTCCCTCTCTGCAACTCTCTCTTCCTATCGCTAGCTCTGTCTTCGACGTGTTTATCTGTTAAAGAAGCAGGTCATCTGTCCTGCAGAAGTTCCCTCAGCTTGGATCTCACTGACCACGCCCTGCGGGGTCCTTAACACTCCCCTCTGCCGTCTGCGTTCCTGGGAGTTGGTAGCTGAATCCAGAGCATGCATCAGACTCAGGCTTAGTTTTTTGGCAAGACTACTTCGGGGGTGGGGTGGGGTGTGCATTTCCACCAAGAGTTACATAAAAGTAGGAACTTTTACATTTGCTCATTTCTTATTTTCCAGTGAATATTTAATGTAAACACTACAAATAACTAAAAAAGAAAAAATGCAACCGGGTGCATCCTTCCAGGTATTTTACTGTGTGTATATGTTGTATTTTTCTTCCCTATATATATTTGTTTTCACAAAATGGGATCACATTGCCCATTCTTGTCTTAGAAATTATTTTTTTCGCTTAACAAAATACCATATGCATTGCTTGTTAAATTACTGAACCCTCCAAAAGCTGTTATGAGTGATCATTCTAACTCTTCATTTTAGTACAGCAGCTTTTCAAAATAACCTGGAGTTTGGCTAGACTTTCTGTGCCAGACTCAAAATTCTGTGCACATTTTGAAGAAAAAAATCTCTAATTTGTTTATTTCACATCCAAGTTTTTTTTTTTTTTTTTTTTAAAGACAGGTTTTCACTCTGTCACCCAGGCTGGGGTGCAGTGGCGTGATCACAGCTCACAGCAGCCTCGGACTCCTGGCTCAAGTGACCCTCCTGCCTCAGCCTCCCAAGTGGCTGGGACTATATGCTCACGCCACCATGTCTGGCTAATTTTTTAAATTTTTTGTAGAGATGGGGTCTCACTGTATTGCCCAGTCTGGTCTTAACCCCTGGCCTGAAGCAATCCTCCCACCTCTGCCTCCCAAAGTGCTAGGATTACAGGTGTGACCTACCACACCCAGCCAACTTTCAAATTAATCAAAGTAGTCATCCCTTTTGAGTATAAAATATATTTTCTTACAAATTATGAGAAAATCATGGTCTAAGATTGGCGTTTTATGTTCACATAAAATCCTAATTCTGCCTTAAATGTTGATGACCTGCGGGCGGCGGCAGAGCTGCCCTTGAGAACTCCACAGCCCGAGCGACACAGTAAAATGCTCCTCGGCTTTAAGTCCTTTCTTTTCCACTGAACTTTCTCCCACCGCCGTTTCCCTCCTTGGGTTTGAGAGCCCAGGAATTTGTGGGGCCACCAGGAGCATCACAGGGGACGATTCTGAGCAGAGACCAGAGGGAGCCTTGGCTTAAGGGGAGGCAGCAGGGAAAACCCGTTTGTGGGGTGCTTAAGGCTTGCTCGTGTGTCTTCCACGCATGGGTTCACTTAGTTCTCACAGCTTCCCTGGGAAGCAGCCTTCACCCTTTCACGAATGAGAAAAATCAAGGTTCAGCAAGGTCAAGCAATTCACAAAAGGCCACACAGCCCGCCACAGAACCAGGACTTCGAGCTAACCTGCCCCATTTCAAACTCCTTTCCACTCTAGCATCAAACCTGAGCTCTGAGAAATCCGGATCCTCCGCTAAACAAACTGGCATCTCAAACCAGCTGGTCCCAGACCCCACTGAGATGACTCCCCTCCCCCGATGAATCAGGACCAGCCCAGGAGGTTAGGGTGATGCCGATCCATGTGTCCTCCCTGTTTTGGGGACTTTGCAAATGGCAAATCAAAGGCCAGATTGGTTGAAAAATAAAAACACTAGAGCTCAAACAACTGTGCCAGACACTTTGTGGAGAAATTATTCAATTCCCTAAGTCTCCACCAACGCTGCAGAGTCCCTATTATCTCCATTTAAACACGGAGAAACTGAGGCCCACACAGGCTGGGAGGCTGCCAAAGCAGGGGACGGGGCTGGGATCCAATGCACCTGAGTCCCTTGTTCTCGGATAACCAGCGCTGAGCCTTCCTTGCTTCTCCAGGTGCCCTCGTGGGTCCCCCTCACCCAGCCCACTCCACCTGCAAAACCCAGCTCAGCTCCCCACAGAACCAGGGGTCTGTGCTGCCTGCGGCGCTGGGAATGCAGGGGCTCCTCTGCAGGACACGGGACGCTCTGAGCTGCGCATCCTATTCCCTGTCGCCCCAGCACGGCACGGGAGTAAGAGGCAGGCAGCCCACTCCCCGCTGCTAGCCCCACGGGGCACTGTTTACCGCACGCACAGGGTTTCCGCTGGCTGCTTGAGCAGTGCGATTACCCACATTACAGCCACACTCTAGTGTATGTTAGAGCACACTGAAAACACTGCGACAGAGTTTGAGATTCTAATGAATTAAATTAAACCTCTGTGAACTCATTTAGATACCACCATTCTACCATTATTCTGAGCTCTTTTTTTTTTCTATTTTCTTTTTTTTTCCCAGTGGAATCTTGAACTCTGGGAGCTCTACCACGAGTGGGAGGGGTGAGCGGTGGCTCCGGTCTGTCCTCCGGCCGTGAGGGGCCCTGGGAGCCGCCAGCAGCGCCCAGCCGCGGGGCAGTGAGGGGCTGCCGGTTCTGTTTCTCTTCCCGCCTGTTCTTTGCACTCGAATCTTCCTTTCTTCTCCCTGTCCCTGCCCGTACTCGTCACCTCCTGCTCCTAAGTGTCCGGAGGTACCAGCCTGGCCGCAGGTGAGGAATCGTGGTCCCCGAGACCGGAGAGACGGCAGTAACCGGAGTGCCCGGCCCGAGCGTGGGGCCAAGGACTGAGCACTTTATTTCGTGTGTGCTGAGAGTTTCTGAAAAGGAAAGTGTCGCAAAAAAGAAAGCCTTTCTCTTTTAAAAGGGTTGATCTGGTAGCTGCGTTCCTGACTCTGAAAGAAAAGGAAGAAAGACAGAGGCTGTAAAGAGAGGAGGCCGCCAGCACCGCCCAGACTCGCAGCCGGGAGGCCGGAGCCGGGGGGCAGAGCGGGCGAGCCAGAGGGCCGGGCACTCGGGCACCGGCATGGAGAAGTGGCCAGGCTTGGTAGCAAGTCCACCCATAGGCAGCCCTTCTGCGCCACAGTGGTCTTGTGTGATCCCCAAACGCTATGTCCAGAAGGGACGGCACCTGGGTGAATGGACAGAAGGAAATCCAAGGTAGCAGCTGCCCTGAGGCGGAAGTTGATGTGTCAGGTTGTAGGCATAAACCCCTGGGTCCACTGAGTGCCAGGCTGCGAAGGATCTTAGGAACCATCTAGACTACTGGCTCTTGCCAGCACTCCTAGGATCCTGGGGACCTCAGCGATGCAGTGGGACAACAGGGAAAGGCAGAACTGGCAGGGTCCCTGTCCCTCCCACTCACCCCACCCCACCCAAAACACACCCCAGCTTTTATTCATTTCCATAATGGGCTTTATGGGTAAAGAAAAAGGTTTGAAAACCACATCAAGGTTTAAAGATGGGAGACTGAGGTCCAGAGAGGACAATAACTGCCCAAGGCCACAGGGCTCCAGTGCCCTTCTCTCTCACACAGCTGGTTTGGAATAAGTCTAGAACACACAGTGGTCAGTGGAAATGCGGGGACCAATGTTCCTGCTCATTTCTTTAGCAAGCAGAGTTTGTGGGCCAACAGTGCACCTGCCACTGCCCAGAGCTGGCAGGGCCATGGACAGACCTGTGCAAGTCCTAAGCCAGGGACAGATCAGTAAAATCAGTGACTGCAGGCTGGGCGCAGTGGCTCATGCCTGTAATCCTAGTAGTTTGGGAGGCCAAGGCAGGAGAACCGCTTGAGATCCGGAGTTTGAGGATGCAGTGAGCTGTGATGACGCCACTGCGCTCTGGCCCGGGCGACAGAGCAAGACCCTGTCTCAAAAAAAAAAAAAAAAAAGTATATATATATATATATATATATATCAATGACTGCAGAAGGGCAAAGAAGAACATGAATGAGAAAAGGAAAGTGAAAATTAAGGTCAAGGTTTGCAGGACGATTAAAGAGAAAGTGGGGCACATGGGAATGGGTTTAACTTGCTCTCCACGGGTTTAGTGGGTTTAATTCAGCTCTCCATGAATTTGCAGAACGTCCTGTTTCAGGAGGGGACTAAAAGGGCAACAGTGTTCCCAAGCAGGACCAAGCCAATCAAAGAAGCCCAGCCAACTTGACTCCTACTTTGAAAACTTGTAGATGCAACAAGTCACGAACCACGGCAGGAGGTGGCCTGTCAAAGCCGGGTGAGCACCGCCCGTCCCCACCGGGCAGGTGCCCTGCACAGTCAGGCCAGCTGCGCTTTCCCAGGGCCCAGGACGCAGAGACCTTTCTTTATGAAGCCAGCGGAGTATTCACATTGATTTACTGTTTGGTGTTGAAACTAATAACTTTTGTTTTTAATACTGACGGGTTGCTGAGCCCTGAACAGCCCTGGACTTGATTTAGCTGCAGTAAAAATGCACAAGTAAACAGTGCCCCCCAACCCCTGTCAGTTGCCTAAGAGCAATTTATAAAATCACTTTCTGTGTTTACAAAGCAAATGGCCTTGGTGGAAGCATCATGATGATAAAGACAACTCCAAACAGTCATCTCAACTTCAGCTGCACCTCACCTGGGAACTCCCTGCCTGAAATTAACGCCGCCTTCGGGTTACACGAGGTTTCCTGTTGCAAAACAAAGGTGCTTTCTGCTCCGGGAGAGGAGACTCCTGCTCCCTCCTGGTGCACAGCCCTCCGCAGGCAGCGTGCAGACAGGCAACCCGGCTCATAATAGCCTCCTCCATCACCACTTGCCTTATTACTACGCCCATTACCCGAGCAATTAGGAGCAAGTGGGAGCCGGCCGCGGAGCCAGGGAAATGCAAACTTTTATGAACTGCGGGGAGGCAGCATGGCTTCTGAAGTGGAAGGTCATTTCTGTAATAAATGACCATCCTGCTGGCCTCTCACTCCGTCCGGGATGACTGGTGGTGTCTGTTTCCAACCCACTGAATTTCAGCGCCAAGACCAAAACAGACCCTGTGATGGGCCACAAACCAGGTCGAGGAACAAGCCCGTAGGACCCGTGGTGCCTCCGAAAGCACCGCCTGTGCACGTTTGCCCTCCTCTGGTTTTGAAGAAAGGGGAAAGGAGGTGATCAGACAGCAAGGCAAGACACCGAGGAATGTGTGGGGAGCGTGGCTTAAAGGGATATTTAAGGCCAAAGCTTCTCACCTGCCATAGCAAACCGCTGCCAGGTTCACACCCGTGTCGGGCTTCCGTGACGCCCCCAGTTCCTGGCCCGCCCCTCACTCCCCTGCACAGCTCCCCATCCCTGCTGCCCCTGCTGACCAGGAGCCTCTCCCCTCCAAACCCACCCCTCTCCAGGGACCTTTCCGGAACATGCAGAAAGCACTACCGATGCCACCCCTCAACTATGTGAGCCTGTGTGGCTCCTTTCGTGTCTGATTTAATTATGTCTCTCAAACTAAATGTTGGATTCCTTGAGGACGGAAACCACGTGTCTGCGGCACCTTATACACATAGGCATTAGGTTAAAGGTCAGTCAGATAATTTACTCCACAACTGGGAGAATTTAGCCCGCAGGGGAACACCTGGTGCACTATAACTGCATCCAGGTGTATGGACAGTAATGCTATTTACCGGGCTCTGACTGTGTGGGCTCCTCTGTTCTAGAGGCTTCGTGTGTGTCAACTCACTGAACCCTCACGGAGTTCCTGAGTACCCAGCGCTATTACCCCCTTGCACAGACGAGAACCTGAGGCTGACGCCCTTGCCACGCTGGCCC
>CAUYRT010000271.1:0-21576 GCA_963574885.1 Lepilemur ruficaudatus
CCTCCTCCCTGCTGCAGCCCAGGGTCTTAATGGAGGGAAAGCTGTTCCAGCGGTTCCATTAGGAGAGAGACTCCTGCCTGGGCAGGGCAAGGGAGGAGACAGTTTCGCAGGGAGAAAAGCCACAATTCTGAAGTGAGCTAGTGTTTTACATCAAAAACAGCCTCTTTTTTTTTTTTTTGTTCTTTTTGGAAAAAGAACAGCCAAGTGGTGAGTTGCAGAGGAGCGTGTCAGAGGCCAGGTACTCGGCCGTGTTCCCCTGAGCGCAGACAGTCGCGTAAGCAGTAACATCTGGATGGGTAAAGCCCACTTTGAAATCCGAATATACAATGACGATGCTTATTTAAACATCGTGTGTGTTTGAATAATGGGGAGACTGAGAGCCCGGGAGGGGTTTGTTTCTCGGGCTTTTTGGAAGTGGACGTAGAGGACGTCTGACAGCCTGGGGCGGTTTGGAGTTGAGGGTGGGGGCCTCATGTGGACCGGGGACACGGTGGGTTTGAGCGACTCTTTACAGTCATTTTGGGATCTGCTTACATTTCTGTCTCTGAATGCCCCACATGCAGCAGCTTCGAAGTCCCCAGGAGAGGGGACAGCTCAGCCGGTGCGGAGGATGTGTGGATTTCTGCTTTGGAGGTCTAGGGGGTCAGAAGCCCAGGTGATAAGCTTCACGCGAGTGAGCGCTGCCGTCCTGCTCCGGCGGAGGTGGGGGGGGCCTTCCAGCTGGGGTGGCTGCGGGGCTCAAGGCTGGCCTTTGCCTTCCACGGCAGGGGATGAGGGCCATGAACGACAGAACATGATCGTGGCTCTCCTTCCCTGGCACACCGACCCCCACTCGGCTGGGGCTGCCCACACGTCTGCCTCCTAGCGCCCAAATGCCTTGGTCCAAAGGGCCACCCCAAATTCCCCCGCTGGGGGCTCCCGGACCCCCTCCCCCCGACACCTGCACCCAGAGGCCACCTACTTTTGCATCTGTCCTGCCAGTCTGTGTCCTTTTGAAGGAAGGAAGCCCGCAGAGGGCGGGAGCAAGAGCCCAGGTTCTGGAGTCAGACCGGGCTCTCCCGCCACTAGCTCCGTGACTGTGGGCAGGTCACTTCACTTCCCCGGCCTTCAGTGTCTTGTCTTCCCGGTCAGGTACGTGATCGACAGATGCTTGCTAAATATTTGCTGAGTGGATTCCTAGCTCTTAGAATTATTGCAAGAGTTACATAAAATAATGTAAAACACCAGCTCAGTGCCTGGCACACGGTCAGGACCCAATAATTGCTACTATTACACAATAATATGCAATGCATATTAACATGGTGTATAATAAATATTATGAAGAAATAAGACTCACTTACATAATAATAATATCTAATGCATATCTAATGCTTGCTGTGTGCCAGGTATTATTCTAAGTGCTTCATTGTATTAAGTAATTCATTCCTTTCTGCAGCCCTATGAAGTAGGTCTGTTATTATCCCCAGTAAACTGAGGCATGAGCTGTTAAGTGACTGGTCCAATTTGTCACAGCTAGTCAGTGGCACAGCAGCAACTGGAATGAGGCCATCTGGCCTGGAGTCCCCACTCTTACGTCAAGTATTAAGTGTTTCTGAGGGCTGAGAGGGGCTTTGTGAGGGGCGGCGACCACCATGAAGTGTGGGGTCCGCCCCACACATCCCAGGAGCTTCTAGAAGAGTTGGGCAGAAAAGACAGGGAAAGACAGGTCGCCATGTCAGGGAGGCGTTTTGAAAACTCCCCAGGTGATTCCGATGTGCAGCTAAGTATGAGAGTGAGTGTCACAGGCTGGTGCCCCTCACACTTGGATGAGCTGTGGCTCTTGTTAAAAATGCAGATGGTGGCGTAGTGAGTCTGGGCTTGGGGCCTGAGATATTTTTTCCTTTTTTTCCCTTTTGTATTGTGATACAGTTTACTTATCATGAAATCCAGCCTTTTAAAGTGTACTATTGAGTGACTTTTAGTATATTCACAAGGTGGTGCCACCCTCACCACCATCTGATTCTAGAACATCTTCATCACCCCAAAAAGAAATCTCACACCCATTGGCAGTCACTCCCTATTCCCCACCCCCGACCCCTGAACCACTGGTCTACTTCCTGTCTCTGTGGGTTTTTGCCTATTCTGGACATTTCGTACCAATGGGATCGCACACTATGTGGCCATTTGTGCCTGGCTCCTCTCACTCGGCGTGTTTCAAGGTTCACCCAGGTCGCAGCAAGTACCAGTACTTTGTTCCGTTTGCTGGCTGATTCCACCGTATGAATAGCCCACATTTTGTTTATCCATTCATCAATTGATGGGCATATGAGCAGTCGTTCCCATTTTTTTTTTTTTTGGCTGTTGGGAATAATGCGGATATGAACATGTATGTACAAGTTTTTATGTGGTCATATGTTTTCAATTCCCTTGGATAAATACCTAGGAGTGGGCTTGCTGGGTCACGTAGTAACTCTGTTTCCCTTTTTGAGGAACCCCCAAACTGGTTTCCAAGGGGGCTGCGCCATTTTACGTTCCCACCAGCTATGTGTGAGAGTTCCAGTGTCTCCCTATCATTTCCAACTCCTGTTAGTGTCTGATGTTTGATTACAGCCATCCGAGTGGGTGTGGTTTTGATTTGCATTTTCCTAATGACTAATTATTTCCTGTGCTTATTGGGCCATTTATGCATCTTCTTTAGAGAAATGTCTATTCAAATCTCTTGCCCATTTAAAATAGTTTTTTTTTATTGTTGCTTTGTAAGTGTTCTTTATATATTCTGGATAAGAGATCCTGATCTGATATATGATTTACAAATATTTGCTCCCATTTGGGGGTTCCCATTTGTGTTCACTTTCTTGATAGTGTCCTTTGAGCCACAGACTTGATGTCCAATTTATCTGTATTTCCTCTTGTTGCTTGTGCTTTTGGTGTTCCATCCAAGAAGTCATCGCCTAATCCAAGGTCACAAAGAATTTTCATTTCTAAAAGTTCCCAGGTGATGCTGTCACTGCTGATTCAAGATCCACGGTTTGAGTAGCAAGGAGCTAGAGCAATTATTTTCTTTTCAATGACCTAATGGAATAGGAGCAGCTGCTCTTTCGGATGGCTTAGTCATCAGCGCGGATCCAGTCTGAACCAAACTGGAGTTTTCCTAAGTTTGTCGGGGCTCTGCCAGGTGGGGGTGGGCTGCTTTTCCTTTTCTGGGAGAAGCTCTGAATTTAAGAGCTTGGATCAACTCAAATCCAGCACTACAAAATCCAGGTAACTGATGCTTCCAACATACACTGCAATTCAGTTATCTAAACTGTCACTCGAATGAATGAGCCTTTGTCTGGAGCTCTGATTATAGAGAGAGCTTTGTCCTGGTGGCACTTGCTGAATGGGATTTGAGACACAGGACACAAAAACAAATCACAGACCATGTGAACAGTACAACGCCGTGATTCTCGGAGACGTGGCCCCGTTTCAGAGAGCAATACTCTCTTAAATTATAAGTTTATTAGCAGGAGGGGGGTAGTCTGACCTTCTCTGTTTTATTTTATTTGTTTAATCTTTTTCTTTAAATTCAGTTGGTGCTTTAACGAAACCTCCACTTTCAGATCCCAGAGCTCCAAAAATAATACTGGGTCATTGATGTGTCTCTCGTTAGGGGGTGGTCCTCCTTCTGGATCCTGTCCTCTCACAGATTAAATGAAGGCAACCCCACTGCCTGCCCAGACTCCAGAGAGCCCTCATTAGGGAGCCCTTTGGCCAAGGGCTCAGCCAGCCTGGCTGCTGAACAGGAGAACATTGACTATGGACACTTTCTGGAGCAGGAGATGGGAGTTTGTGACGGGCACTTTCCTGGCAAAGCCAGAATGAGTCCAGGTCCAGGGCTCCAGGGAGGCAGGGGACACAGCAGGTGAGGCTAGTTCCCCACCGGTCCGCACTCAGCCAGAGTAGTCCCTGCAGAAGGCACTGCAGACTCCAGCTGCTTCTCCTGGGAAGGTTTGCAGTCTTTAGTCAGTTTAGTGAGATGCGTGGATGGGTTCACGGATTCATCAGTCACTAATTCGCTCCTTCTCGTATGTTTGCTGCATCCTTGCTATGTGCGGGGCTCTGTGCTTGTCCCTGGACAGATTACAACGATTGTCTTTGCCTCATGAAGTGTGCAGTTTGGTGGAGACAGCTGCTCTAATTCATTAGTTGGGCAGATATTTATTGGATAGTGGTTGTACTAATTTACATTCCTTCCAACAGTGTATAAGCATTTTCTTTTCTTTGCATCCTTGCCAACATTTGTTATTTTTGGTCTTTTTAATAATGCTATTGTGATTGGTGTAAGATGATGTCTCGTTGTGGTTTCAGTTTGCATTTCTCTGATGATTAGTAATATCGAACATTTTTTCATGTGCTCGTTGGCCATTTATTTGTCTTCCTTTGAAAAATGTCTATTCATGTCCATAGCCCACTTTTTAATGGGGTTACTTGTTATTTGTTGGATGATTTTATTTTAGTTGTTTGAGTTCCTTGTAAATTCTAGATATTAGTCCCCTGTCAGATGTATAATTTGCAAATAATTTCTCCCATTCTTCAGGTTTTCTGTTCACAATGATTATTTCTTTGGATGTATAGAAGGTTTTTAGTTCCATTAAGTCCAATTTGTCTGTTTTTTAGCAATCACATTAAATGTAAATGGCTTAAATGGTTTAAACATTTCAAGTAAAAGGCAGAGGGAATAAAACAAGACCCAACTATATGCTGTCTACAAAAAATGCAGTTTAAATATGAAGTATAAATAAGTTAAAAGCAAAAAGATGAAAAAACATATACCATGCTAACATGAATCAAAGGAAATCTGGAATGGTTGTACAAATAGTAGAGTTCAGAACAAGGAATATTTCCAGGGATAAAGTCATCTCATAATGATAATAGAGTCAATTCATCAACACGCTGTAAAATTTTAAGTGTTTATTTACTTAATAATATAGCTTCAAAATACATAAAACAGGAAGCTGGAGGGGACTTTTGAAATCATTTATCTTGTCTAACCACTTTCTCTTTTTCTTTCTTCCTTCTTTCCTTCTTTCTTTCTTTCTTTCCTTCTTTCTCTTCTCTTTTCTTCTCTTCTCTTCTCTTCCTTCTCTTCCTTTTTCTCCTTCTCCTCCTCTTCTTTTACAAATGAAGAAACCAAGGCCAGGGACGTGAAATAACCACAGAGATACAAATCTAGTGAGAAACAGGTCTTCAAACTTCTTATCTAGAATCTTTCCCTCCTCACTGCACTTCACTGAGCTTGAACAAACATTGTTTTGATGTCTCAACAACTCTTAAAGTGAAGGTATTAATGATGCGTAAATAAACAGACCACTGGATGAAAAACAGAAGTGTGACCTAGACACTATTCCTCATCTGTTGATGGTTGATTGGCATCAGCCAGCACAGAAGCCAAACAATAGGTTGAAAAGAAAATGGTTTTGGGGGAAACTGCGGCTTGGGAATTGCTCATTGAATTTCTGTTGTCAGGAGAAGTCTGGGAGTCTTGGAATAGGAATCCTTTGCAGAAGTCATTGTATCTCCCTGGCACTTGGTAGGCAAGATTCCTTAAGTAAAAGACTGTTTGAAATGAATATTCTGATGGGCATGCTCTGAAATGCTGGCTGCCATAGGTCGCTCCCTGCCTGTGCTATCAATCTATGTGCCCAAGGTCCCAGTTCTAGCAACTGGCCCATGAATTCACATGGAAATCAATTACCAACTAAGCAAGAGCTATGGGAGTCTCTGAGTGCTGACCCATGCATGGGGATGAAGGCAATCAAGCATGAGGTCATCTGGGGTCAAGCCCATGGCTTTGGATAACCATTTGTCACTTGCAATTGGGCAGGGAGGCATAAACATAGGAGTCAGTGAGTGAAGTTAACTAATTATACACAACTGTGGCCATAGCTTGGCCTGACCAGACAGGGCAAGATAGAGGCAATTGGAGGGCAAAAGTGTGTCTGAAAACGTAGCCTTCCCCAGCTCAGAAATGGAGCGGTCAGTGCTGCAGGGACATAAATAGGAGTTAGAGCAGCCCAGTCTTCAGTTTGGAGGCGTGGCACATGGGCTTGGAGAGGAGTGGAGGGAAATTTCAAGGCTCCCAACAAACTGACAAGAGCTGCGTTATGTCACTCTGAGATAACTACCATGACAGTCAAGAGTCAAAAACAGAAGCCTATAAAAAATTCTTCTCCACTAACTGGTAAGTGACTCAGGGGTAGTGTAATCCTGAGCATCCTGGGAGAGAGCGTGGCTGCTGGATCAATCAGATTGGCTTAGCTCTCTCATTTATTGTTACAAAGGCAGGAGGAGGGGAGAAAAATCCCAACCAAAATGCCAAAATGAGATGCCTCAAGACTTTAGAGTCAAACAGCTATGGGTTCAAATCTATTGTGACCATTAGAAACTATGTGACGAGGATGGATCAAATTAATCAATTTTTCCGAGATTCAATTTCCTCACCCATAAGAGGAGGTGGCTAATACATATCTTACAGGACGGTGATGGGATGGGGATTAGGAACAGTATGTGTACATAAGTCTCCTCACATGTAGCAAGGGTGGGTAAAATGGTCATCATCATTATCTCTTGGATGACTTTGGGCACCTGCCTTCTTTCTTTGCCTTTAGTTTTTAAATCTCAGGATAGAATAATCAGCAGCATAATCCTCGTCACTAGACTAAATCATCACCATCTGGGGTGCTCAGTGAAAGCTCTGATGGGCTGGGAATGAAGGCCAGAATCTTATGCCTGCCATGGTAGTCAAGGAGGCTCCACCTCTCGCTGCTCCTGAGATCAGGTGGCCTCTGCACGACACACATGCAGAGATAGTTCCTCCCACCCTAAGCGATGCACCTGTCCTCTGTTTGACTAGAAGAACTACAAGCCACGATTACATATACTTAATTAAATATCTGTAAAAAGCAATAATATGTCAACTAGTCAATTACAACTCAATTAATCTATTACATAATTGCACGCAAATTATATTTGATGACAGATGTGGGTGTAGGATATCTGCAAAGAAATTCTTCCCAGCAGGGATACTTTGCCCTGTCTATAATTTCCAGTGGGATCCTACCCTCTGAGCAGCAAAGGTAGTGACAAGAAATCTCAGAACAGACACAAACTCTAAGATAAAAGACACAATTGCCACCTTCCCTGCCTCCTGCTTTGTCGTACTTCTGTTGGGTCAGGTAGAAAGTCTTCTCATGTTGCCAGCTACAACTTGGGTTGGGCATCTTTCTTCTTTTACACGAAAATAAATTAATATAGTGGTTAATACCTCCATTTTTTTCTAAAAAGAATGGAGGTGGAGTTGGAAATCTTGCTCTTTACACACTGCCCGATGTTGATATCTCCCTGTTTTATTCCCTTTGCCCTGCCCTTGTGCCATGATCTACCTTCATTGAGTAGAGGGTCAGAATATGTCAACAAAAAACCTGGAAGACAGCTGGCAGGGACTTCCTACCCTAGGACGATGGCTGGAGCACGGCCCTCCTGAGCCGGGGAGATTTCCCCAGCAGTGGGGCAGGCAGGTGGCAGCTGTCCACATCGTCACCTGTGTGCCCATCACCAAGGAAAGGGAAAAGTGTGTTCTGCCACTGGGTGAAGCAGGAAGTCAGTGGCTGAGCTGACGACATCCTCCATCTGTGCTGCAAGAACAAAGTACCATGGACTGCGTCATTTATAAAGCACAGAAATTTAGTTCTCACGGTTCTGGAGGCTGGGAAGTTCAAGGTCAAGGTGCTGGCAGGTTTGGTGATTGGTGACAGCTGCTCTCTGCTTCCAAGATGGTAGATTGAATGCCGAATGCTCCGGAGGGGAGGAACGCCACGTCCTCACCTGGCAGGAAGCACCTACTCAGGTTCGTGAATGCAGAGGCCTGTGGGTCGATCACTTCCTGAAGGCCACGCCTCCCAACACTGTCGCACTGGGAATTAAGCTTCAACGTGAACCTTTCAGGGGACAAAACAGCCAAAGCATAGCAGATGGCGATGAGTCAGGGGGATGGAACCCCACAGGTATGCCTGACTCCACCGAGTAACACAGCAAAATTGCCAACGTACTGGCCCCAAGGGGGTGGGCCATCGCCGCTGTCTGTGCTTTAAGATTACTTGTCATTACATGGAGCACTGGGCCAGCGCCTCATTTCTCTCCAGGACAGCCTTATCCCCCTCTTCTCAGACAAAATAAATAAGGGTCGATCAATGTAACTGATTACAAAAACCATGACACAAGGGCCTGTTTGCTGATTTCCTTTGATCCTCATTTTAGTGTCAAATGGCACGTAGTTGCCCCAGCAAAGTTCATATTTATTATTGAGGGTTTTTTGTTTATTTTATTATTTATTTTATTTTTCAGACTAGTCAAGTGCAGTAGTGAGAAGGGGAGAGGTTCACCTGTTTTAAAGACTTTTCCTCTCTAGGCTAAACCACCTCAGATTCCCAACCTTTTCTAAGAAACATTTATTAATTACTTGTTTTCACAAGGCCTTTTATGGCTCCTGCTATGTGCCAAGCATGACTCTAGGTGCATTTATAAATACCAAGCTACTTAATTCGCATAAAAACTCTACAAGATGGGCTCCTGTGTTATTATCACTTCCATTTTGCGGAGCAGGTAAAAGAGGAACAGAGAGGTTAAGTTACTTTTCCAAGGTCACACTGCTTACCAGTGGCAGGACAAGGCTCTGAGTCCAGGCAGGCTATTACCTTAGCCATATCTCTGTGCAGCCTCATTTCTTTCACTGGAATGTAAAATTAGTCCTGATGTTCTAATGATGATTTAGTATCTCTCCCTCAGTATGAGGGAGAGTTTCTGCTCATGTCCATTTCTGTTCTTATATTTCAAAAGCAAATCCAAGGCAACATTGGGTTTACCATATACACTTATCTTTCCCATGCCTTCCTGTTCAGAGACTCAACCATTTGCTACATTTGTGTAGGAAAACTCACAGAAGCAAGCATGCTACGACAAGGAGAAGGTCAACACCACCGGGAGTAATAACATGTGTAAGTCACCCATCCGGTCTATAAACACAGAACTTAACAGATGCCTTGCTCACCTGCATTTGTTTATTTATAAGCAACAGAAATAGATCCTGGTTAACTTAAGCAAAAAATAAAAACAAAAAAAGGAAGATATTGGAAGGATTCTAGGTGGCACATAGAATCCAAGAAGGATTGACTAGTGAGACCAATTAGGCCTGAGCCTTGGAGATTTCGGTAGCGGGACTCATGAACCATCTCTTTAGGGCACTTCCAAAGAACATATTCACTCCAAACATTTCATGTTCTTGTGTCACTCCAGTAAAGATTCCCATTCCCAGGGAAGGGAATTGGATTGGAATAGGTCTGGTTACAGGGAGACCTCTTGGTCAGGTTGGGGGTATGGCACGTGAGTGAAGGACTGAAGAGATCTGTAAAGGAAAGCCAGGGTGTGACATGGTGATCGCAGCTGACCACCCAACGCCCAGGGCCCCTGCAGCAGGCCCCCGGCCTCGTGTGCCCCGTTCCTGCTTAATGCACCTGCCGAACCCACGTCTTCCCGCTTCTGGTCCCATCTTGTTACTCTGATCCTGTTTCCTGTCTCTTTCTTGCCTCGATGGTTTGGTGTTGGTTCTTCTGGTCTCTGCCCTAGAGCCACGGGAGGAGGGTCTAGCATGGATTTCATTTCTCTTCCTGTATTTGCTCCTATTGGTCATTACCATTTTTATTCTATAATCATTAACATGTGAGTGATGGCTTCACTTGCATCATCTCATTTAATTTTCTTAAAAACCCTACGAAGTAGGCAGAGTGGATGTTATTTCCACCCACCTGGCGATAAGCAAATGGGTTTAGACAGCTGGCCGGCTCACCGCGGAGGCACCGCTCTGAAATCCAGGCCCTCCGGCTTTGCGATTCCAAGTTGCTTCCCACTTCAACTGCTACGGTTTCCGGGTTGCCGTGCGTCTACCCAGAATGGCGTCTTCGAGTCATTCCATGAACATCCTCGTGCTTTTGGGAAGGACAGAGAATGCACAAGCAAAGGGTAAAAGGCAGGAGGCGTTTCCCCTGCTCCGCATTTCTCACGATAGAACAAGCCTGCTGTGTGTTCGCTGAGGATGCTCGGGGTGTTTACATGACATTCCTCTGTCAATGCCCTGAAAAGCGACAGTCACAATTCACTGGGCAGGTGGACGGGGCCCCGCGCTCACTCTGCCTGCTCCTCCGCTGACGCCCACAGCCACGTCGTATTTCCTCCAGCTTCGCAGGGAAGGCTCCTTGTCACCGAGACCTCTGTCAGCACCGGTGGAAACCTGGGCACGAATGATGAATAGGCTGTTATTCCCAGTCCTGTTAAGCCTCAATCCCCATCGAGTCGGCTCACATGTGCGGACTTTCCAAAACGAGTTTAGCAGACACAGCGGGGTGTCTGGGGAGCCAGCGGCCAGGCAGGGGCGGGTGTTCAGTGCTCCTCCAGGCCACGGGGAGATTTGCTCAGAGAGTCCTCTGGTGCTGGAGTCCTGAGGGTGGCGACCACCTTGAGGCCACCTCTTAAATTAAGTTACTTTGTGAAACATCTGTGAATTCATTTACTCATTCAGAAGATATTTATTAAGTGCCAACGGTGTGCCAGGTGCTGCCCTGGGGGATGGGGTGAATAATTTAAACTCCCTGCTCTTATTAATAATCAAGTGCCTGTATGCGTGTGTGACAGTGTGTGCGTGTGAGTGAGTGTGCACATATACAGACATGTATGTGGAAGGGTCTTCAGTATTTTAACTTAGGAGTCGCAGACTTAAATGCCTTCACAACCCAGGAGTTAAGGTGGATGAGTGAGGTTATGGGTGTGTTGTGAGTTAGCCTTTTTTGTATAACAAAATACCTCCGACTTAGTGCCTTAAAACAACACTCATTTAACAGTGCAGTTTGGGCTGGGCTCAGCTTGGCGGTTCTGCTGCGGGTCTTCCCCGGGTGTGTTCGTGTGGCTGCAGTCAGTGGGTTGCTCACCTGGAGCGGGATAGTCTACAATGGGGGGGCCACACTAGGCTGCTAGCCGGGGTGCTTCGGTTCCAGTCCTTGCGGACTCCGGCAGGCAAGCCTGGTTACTCACGTGGTGGTCGTGGGGCTCTTGGTGGCCAGAGGAGACGAGCCCCCACATTCAAGCACATTTCAAGCTTCTGCTTGTGTTTACGCTTGTTATGGTCCCACTGACCAAAGTAAGTCACACGGGCCAGCCCAGGGCCACGACAGTGTGGGAGAGGATAAGCTGAGGGAGGGCACGGATGCAAAGAGTCCTGGACACCCTGGGGCCGTCCCTGCTGCAAGGCACTCAGATACATACAAAGGGAAAGGGCAGAGAAGATGCTCAACTAGACAGTCGCCTCTTCCACAGGTAGCAGCAACCACCCAGCTCGACATTCCGGGTGGAGCCAGATTCGGAATGTTAAAGAAAAGCTAGAAATCCAGAGTTCTACATAAATTCTCCTGTTTATTATAAAATATTGTCAGTTAATGCAAATTTTAAAATTCATGGTGGTCAAAGCAAAGCACCACTGTGACCTGAATATTACTCAAGGGCCTCTAGTCTGTGACGTCTTTCCCTGGGAGTGGGACACCACAGTTATGGTGCGTTGGTTCTCGAACAGTTGGAGTTTTCAAATATTAATAGTAAAAGTAAAACTGCTAAAGAGATCAGAGAGGACTATCAATTTTAATTTTTGCCAACTGAGGATTTTTTTAAAAAAACAACTGTCATCTATAATCCTATGATTTTATAAAAGAGTTAAACACCCCAAACTAGGAATGACGTAAATGCACAGTTCCTGAGTTGTGACAGAATCTTATACCAACATCTTCCGTGTTTCTTCAATTCTAAGATGTATCTGTATTGTATACTAACGATTTTGAAATCACTGTCTTAATTTCTTTAATCAACATTGTATGTTTACTTAAGTGGTTTTTTCCTCCCCTCATATATTATGAAACAATCATTTGTCTTACAATAGATGATGTAGAAGTAAGGAAATTATGATACTGTCCTTATTTTTCTATTGTGTAGACTGGTGTCTGGGAACCACTGGTGTATAAGAGCACCAGCCTTGGAATCAAATGGATCTGAGTTTTAATTGAGTGAATGAGCGTCTCAGCTTCCTACTGAAACTGATGTAGCCACATCCTTGTCACTGTTGATGCCACCTTCTTGTTTTATGTTGTTTATGGCTCTAATACTGTCTAAATTGATCTGGTTTGTTCATTGGGAGAGCAAAGACCTCGCCTGCCTTTTTGCTGGGCCTCAAGAAGCCTCTGCCCATAGCAGAAGTTCCAGGAATGAATGAATCTACACCAAAGACTTGGCCACCAGTGGGGAGCCTTGGCCGAGTTAGGACCCTGGGTCAGGCGATCCTAGCTCCATCA
Organism: Lepilemur ruficaudatus; assembly: GCA_963574885.1. Lineage (NCBI taxonomy): Eukaryota > Metazoa > Chordata > Mammalia > Primates > Lepilemuridae > Lepilemur > Lepilemur ruficaudatus. The sequence goes on from CAUYRT010000271.1 coordinate 12,402, forward strand.
CGCAGAAGAGAAACATCTTATGCCTTTTCCCTGGCCTCTAATTCTTAGAAATCAGACTCTGGGGGTCTGTCTAAGGAGTGCTGCTTTGGGTCAGTGGCAGAATCATTCCTGTCTTGTGTCCCTACGGTGTTTCTTTTGGTGCCCTCTTTGGAGATGGGGAGTCTCAAAGAGGTACACGGAACTGCCTGGGGTGTACACGTTCCCCAACACTGTGACATCATTTGTTGAATTCATTTCGACCATCTCTTTTTTAATTGGCCATTTCCAATCTACAGGGACCGTAACAGTGACCTGTGGGGTTAAGAGGAAAGTAATGGTGTGTCAACGAGGGAGCCTGCTCTCCCGGCTCTGACACCCCGCTCGGCCTCCCCCATTGGCTCAGGGGGAGATGTGGTTTATATTAGTGACCTGGAGAAAGTTCATACCCTCTGGGGAGAGTGTGTCCCTGAAATGGCAGAGTGATTAATGGTTTATTTACAGCTCTGACGTCCCTCCTGTCAGGACCCTTCTATGGCCTTTGATGTAAAACACACCGAGGGGCACTGGGTTGTCCTTATCTCCTTGGAGGAGAGAAATCAGAAATGAAGGATGGTGGGCCAGGGATCTGAACATCAGGCTTCAGAGTCCGAACGGTGAAAACAGGCGAGGGCCAGGGATTGGTGGGGTGGGCAGAGCTCAGCGGGGTGCCCAGTGGTGTTTCTCATTTTTCCTGGTCTTTCTTATGTCTTCTTCCTTCTTGGGTACCCGCATGTCAGTGTGGTTCCCTCAGGTTTCACAGGATAATGATTTCACAAATTATGCATGAATGTTTCCAGGACTCACGGGTGTTGTATTCCTAAGGGACTGTGGGTGGGCAATGGTTAATTTTAGGCCTCCCACCGTATCGAACCATTAATGATCAGTCAAAGCACTCTGGCCTCTGACCGAAGGAGCCATGTTTCTTTAAGAGAACAAAAGAACCCAAAATGATTCCCAGTTGCCCGGGACAGAGGACAGAGTTTGCAAACAGGCAGCCTCCAAGCTGAGTCCAGCACACAGCTGTATTTTGTTTGGCTGCGAAGAGCTGAAAAACTTTTTAAAAGTTGCCAACGTTTAACAATAAGATTTCAATTTCACATACAAATTTGGATTTCTGCTTTCTCTTGAAAAACTGGAGATCTGGGAACACGGGGCTTATGTTCCCTCAAAGTACCAGAAGCTAAAGCCAAAGAGAGGTTTCTGCCCTCATTTGAGACAAGGCCTGTGTCCCCCAGATGATACTAGGGGTCTGTTGCAACTCATCATCACTGTACTTGACCTGCTGTTTCATTTATTTCTAGCCTGCTTTGTGCATGTTTTGGTGAGTTATCTAATTCAAATTCTTTGAATCAGTAAAATGTGTTTTTTTCATCAGTAAACTGGGGATACTAAAACCTGTTGGGATTGTTGTGATGTTTACAAGAGATATCGTTAAGCAAAGTGCTTAGCATACATGATGCTATAAAAAGAGTTCGGTCAATGGTAGTGATTATTCTTATTTCAGACATGAGTGTAGGCCTCCCGCTAAGTGAAAGCACTCTGGTGGTCCCTTGTTGGTTTTGAGGCTAAATTATTCCTATTGACAATTTAGTGAAGGGTTCTGCATTCCTCTGTCTAAGAAGACCCATCTGAGGTCCTACGATATATTCCAAAGCAGCCTGGATTCTGGAGTCTTAAAGAAATCCTTGAGAGCACTGATTTCAAATAGTCCACCCTCTGAGGTGAGAATTGAAGGAGCACTGAATAAATTAGTATAGTATTGGGCTAGCCAGAAAGGCATCTGGCTAAGAATAAAACTACACGAGAGAAGAAAGACATATTCTGGAAAGAGCATGTGCAGATACTGTCCAGCAGCTCCCTGGCTGTTATTTCACTATTCCCCTGTGGAAAACATGAGGCAAGGGAGGACAGCAGTTGGCCTCATGAGTCATGACCCATAACGAGACACAGGTGGCCTCAAACCCTTGCCTTCTAGCAGACGCTCTGTTTGCCTTTTTTTTCTTTTGTAATTCCTCTTCCCAGGCCATTGCCTACAGCGTGGGGATCCAGAGGCCATGGTGCTCGGGACAATTTGATGTAGAGTTACAAGACATCCTGTCTGTAGGCACAAAACCACCTAGATGGATTGAAATCCCGTCCACACTGGTCCATCACCAACTCTTAATTATTTTTCCTACATTATTCTCTGGCTAGAAAGAGCTCTGTACTTCTGGATACATGCCTCTAAGATGTCATTTTCCATCATGCTGTGGTATGTCCAAATTTGTGTGAGTTGGAATGCTTTTGGCTGCAAGTAACAGAACTTAAAGGCATTTTATTATCTCGCTCATGAAGAATTCTGGTGGTGGGCTCAATTCTTTCCTACTGACAGGGCTCAAGATTTTGCAGATGGTTGATCTATATTTTGCAGGGGTATCCATAGAGAGATCTAGAATAAAATTCCAGAAATAGCAAAAAAATATTATATTCTAACACCAAAGCTCTGTCCTGTGCCACAGAGAAAATGATATATTGAGAAATAGCTGATAGTTTATGGATGAACCCCATTGGAGCCTCATTTAAACACTTCTTCCTGCCACACGTGGAAGAAGAAAAACCATGTTCAGAGTTTGTTGGCATCCATCCGGTCAAAGGAGGTAGAATTCATGAGTTTGTGTAACATGGCAAACAGCACCTGAAATTTCTGGCTGCAATGGCAGTGGGGTGGCAACTGTATGAGCAAGGGGTGGAGTGACAGGCTCTATGTTGGGTGGTTCAGGGCCCTGGTATCGGGAGCAGCAGCTCACACGTGGTGGCAGACCCCCTCCTGGACAGGGGCCCTGGAGCAGTGTGTCAGGTGGCGCCCTGGTAGCTAGAATAGCACCTGTGTTCACAGTGGTAGTTTTACCAGGTAGAAAGTAAATTCTCTACAAAATCAGTGTGTTGAAGAGGCTATTCGGCTGTTTGTAACAGCCAAGATATGGGATGAATCTAAGTGTCCTTAAATGGATGAATGGAAGGAAAGATTGTGGTACATATACACAATGGAATACTATTCAGCCTTAAAAAGGAAGGAAAAGCCTGTCATTTGTGATAACATGGATAAACCTGGAGGATGTTATATTAAGTGAAATAAACCAGGCACAGAGAGACAAATACTGCGTGATCCCACTCATCTGTGGAACTTTAAAACATCAAACTCACAGAAGTAGAGAGTAGACTTGTGGTTACCAGGGGCTGGGAGGGGTTTGGGGCTGGGGAGATGTTTATTAAAAGATACAAAATTTCAGGCACATAGGAGGAATACATCCAAGAGATCTAGCCTACGACATGCGACTATAGTTAACAACAAGGCATCGGATTAGTGAGAATTGCTAAGAGAGTAGCTTTTAAAGGTCTTTACCACAAAAATGATAAGTATGTAAACCAATGAGTATGTTACTTAGCTTGATTTAGCCATTCCACCGTGTATACGTATTTCAAACATCATGTTGTACATGAGAAATATACGTAATTTTTGTCAATTAAAATAAATAAATTAAATGAGAATTAATCTCTCTCTCTCTCTCTCTCTCTCTCTCATCTCCCAGGAGATCTGGAGGCACAGAGAGCTGATTAGGTAGGAAGAACTTTAGGGATGAGACTCCAGAGAGATCCTCCACGTTTCACCTTCCCTAGGGGGATTGGATGTCGGCGCCCAGGTTGACTTTGGGAGCCGTGTGTTAAAGGTAGAGCCTCCACCAGCCTGGGTCTCAGAAGGAAGCCCTCCCATGCTCTTACTCCCAGCTGCTTGGCCTTTAAAAATTTCTACTGTATTAAGTCACAGAGATTTTGCAGATTATGTGTTTTAGCAGCTAGTATTACCATAATTAATATTCCAGCCTTCCCTACATTCTTTGACATCCTGTGACTGATGTTACAACCTATGGTAGTACAGACAGCCAAGAATGAGCTTTGGGAGCTGGGCAACCTGTGGTACAGGAAAAAGTCGAGTATCTTGCTGGGTTTTGGACAGCCCAGAGGATGGAAAAGGGCAGAGCGTACGATTGCAGAGCATTCTGCGGTAGCGGGTGGAGAGAGAGTCCTCCTACAGTCCCGGTCTTGAGCCATCCCCCATGGCCATAAATCTGGCCACAGTTCCAGTCACTGGGAGTGGTGGCAATGTTTGTGGAGACAGCCTTCCCTTAATCCTATTCCAAAGCTTCATTATGCGGTGGTTGGGCTCACAGCATGTCCCCCTTAGAGCAGTTTTGTACCATGGGGTCACCATATTTCCCCACCAAGCACAAATCCTGGACGTGTCTGACTAACTCCAGCATCATGTCTTAAGGGGGTGAAATAGTTCTTTTATCTGGCCCTAGGAATGTAGGCCTCCTAATTTCAAGTCATTCATCTCCTAGGGGTGTTTTTGTGTTTTTCTTGGTCACCTACACAGTCATCTCATTCTGCAGCCAGGAGCAATTTGTTTCCCTGAAACCGTCCAGCTTACAAGCTTTGCTTTCCAACCAGGAAGGGCGTCCTGGCGAACAGTCCCGTCTGACACAGACTGATTCATGACTGCGTTAGGGAAATCGTTCCTTGCCGTTTTATTAGAAGATGAGTCTGGCAACTGGATGAGATCTCAGCTCGGTCTATAAAAGAACGGTGGAAAACAGGGTATTGTTGAGCTCGTGTGTGAGACTACGTGTATCTGCCTTTTATTATGCAACAAGACCAAGAAAATATGAGTGAGATTCTCAGAGCCCCAGAGCATGCATGACTTGTCATGAAAACGGGAAGCAGGTTTCCTGGCAAGGCCGAATACAGGCTCGGCAGCTGAACTGTTTTGAATCTGATGATTTAGATGTAAAGTCTGATGAGCAGAGAGTACAGCAGAGCGCTAGCTGGCTGCGTGTCAAACACAGGCGAGCAGGCAGCGTGAGTCTGTACTTCATTTTTGTCAATTACAGGGAGCCTTCCCCGACACACACACCTACCTGTTGGAGGAAGATTAACTTCAGAGAGACTGTGTGGCTGGAGGGTATTATGCCCTTCATCTGAAAGATTGGAAAATGAGCATTTGAGATTTGGGGAAGTGGTGATAGAATCTTACTCTTATACTTTGCAACGAGGCTGAGGTTGATCCACTGACTGATCGATTCATGCATTCAACGTGCGTTTGCTGATTGAACAGCTGCCACGTTGGAGGCGCTGGGCTAGCCCTGGGGGTGCAATGTGAACGAGAGAGAGAGAGAGAGGGAGAGAGGGACAGAGTTTCTGCTCTGTGGCATTCACAGTCCCTGTGGGGGATACAGGTCACAGAACAGACTCAGTCGCCGTGGAGCGCCGGAAATGCGATGGAATGGGCCAGAGAGGGGTCAGCCAGGAAGGGTCAGGAGAGGCTTCTTGGCAGAAATGATGTCTAGACTATGACATAAAAGATGAGGGACAGTCAGCTAGGCACAGGGCTGAGGTCGGGATCGGGGAGGATTTGGCGACGGGAGGGAAATGGGCTGGAGAGTTTCCCCGCAGGGGATGGCAGACGGCATGGAGCGTTGTCGGAGCTGGGAGGAAACGACAAACGCCATGTGCCCAGATACTAACCGGGACGCAGGAAAGCCCAAAGGTAAAACCCAGCGAAGGCAGGGCTCAGATCTTGCAGAGCTCTGTGGAGCATTTAAAAGAGAAATGAGAGTTATTGGTTTAAGCTCAACCAGCCTGAGAAATAGCTTGAATTCCTAATTAGTCCTATTTGTGCAGAGAGAGGGGAAAAGAAAAAACGAGGGCAGGGAAGACAAACCAAGGAGCAGAACCAAATCCACACGGGAGGGGCTTCGGTGGTAGCAGTTCCAGCAGGGACAGCCGCAGGACTGACGGGCGGGCGCTCAGGATTGGTTTGCTGGGATGGCGTTGTTCCAACCTCCCCTGCATGCCGATTTTATTCCACTTTCTTGCGGATATCTCCAGCTATCGAACTCACTCTGACTTATCTGTGCTAACAAGGCGAAGATGAGGAGTAAATACTGCAGGGACAGATAACTCTAAATCATCTGCTTGATTTTGGAATGCGACCACATAAACAGGCACAGGCCACATACCCACACTTGCATGCACGCGTACTCTTCTTATTAAACAGCTTTACGGAGATCTATAATTAATACACAACAAACTGCGTAAATTTAATGTGCAGTCATCCCTCAGTATCTGCCCACAGATTGGTTCCAAGACCCTCCGCAGATACCAAAACCCGAGGATGCCCAAGTCCCTAACATAAAATGGGACAGTATTTGCATATAACCTACACAATCCTCCCATATACTTTAAATTAACTCTAAATTACTTATAATACTTAATGCAATGTAAATGCTACATAAATATTAAAGAGTTATTATACTGTATCGTTTTTTAATTTGTATTATTTTTTAATTATTATACTGTTATTATTATTATTATTTTTTTGAGACAGAGTCTCGCTCTGTTGCCCGGGCTAGAGTGAGTGCCGTGGCGTCAGCCTAGCTCACAGCAACCTCAAACTCCTGGGCTCAAGCGATCCTCCTGCCTCAGCCTCCCGAGTAGCTGGGACTACAGGCATGTGCCACCATGCCTGGCTCATTTTTTCTATATATATTTTTAGTTGTCGAGATAATTTCTTTCTATTTTTTAGTAGAGACGGGGTCTCACTCTTACTCAGGCTGGTTTCAAACTCCTGAACTTGAGCGATCCGCCCGCCTCGGCCTCCCAGAGTGCTAGGATTACAGGCGTCAGCCACCGCGCCCAGCCTATTATATTATTATTTTTTATCTTTTTTTTCCCAAAATATCTTCAGTTCACAGTCGGTTGAACCCTGAGATGCAGAACCCTTGGATAGGGAGGGCTGACTGTACAATTCAATGAGCTTGGACTGACGCACACGTCCGCGAGACCACCACCACCATCAAGGTAATAGTCACATCTGTAAACTCCAAAAGTGTCCTTGTGCCTCTTTGTTTGTTCGTTATTGTCGTAAGAACACTTCACACGAGATCTATCCTCTTAGCAAATTTTCAAGTGCGTGACTCAGTCTCGTAAACTATCGGCACCACGTTCAGCTGATCTCTGGGACTGATTCATCTTGCACAACTGAACCTTTGTCCCTGCTGAACAACCTTTCCCGTTCCCCCTCCCGCGGCTCCTGGCAACCACCATTCTGTCGTCTGCTTCTCGGGTTTGACTGTGTTAGTTACGTCCCGTAAGTGGAATCACGCCATGTTTGTCCTTCTGGGACTGGCTTATTTCCCTTAGCATAACGTCCTCCAGGTTCAACCACGGTGTCACAAATGGCAGGACTGCCTTCTTTTTAAGGCCAAACGGATTCCACTGTTGCATGTCCTCTTGAGCCATCATGGCCCAAGCTTAAAGGAGTAGAATTCTCCACGCCAGAGCCAGGGAGATGGAGAGGAGTTTCGAGGAAGACGGAAAATGGGCACCAAGGACCATTCCTGGCACGTTAGCCTGAGTCTGGCTGCCTATCGGAATCATAGCATTTTTTAATGTAAAACTGTTTCCCAAAGTATCTTTCACAGAACTCCAAGTTTCCAGTGGGGTTCCAGCTTCAACGACTCTAGGGACCGTGAGGCCAAGTTCAATTTCTCTACTAAGCAATTGAAGCGACTTTAATGTGTTAACGTGTATTGCAACTTCAAAAAAAGGAGCATGCTTTGCAACATGTCTTGAACTATTTTCCAAAGATTCTCCTAGACTGCTCCATCACAGAAATCTTTTTCTTTGTTCGTGGAGCACCGAGCAACACAGGGCAGATTGTAAGCTGTTTCGAGAGAGGATGTTGGTGTCTCTGTGGCCAAGAGAGTGCCTCCCTGGAGGAGTGGGACCTCCCAGGGGCCCCAGGAGCTTGTGGTGTGCATGTTTATCTGTGACAGAAGTACATTCATGTCACACACACTAACAGCTACTAGATCCTTCTCTCCAGGAGAGATAGTTCGTCGGTTTGGTGAATTCTCTGGGGAAACATTCAGAGAGTGAAGTAACCAGACCAGGAGAACAGCCATCCTTTTGCAAAAACAAACACAGCAGCCCCTGCGTCAGCAAACCCCACAGAGAGTAACTTGCTCAATATTTTAAATAGTTTTTAAAGAAGGACTTAAGGTCTTAAACTTGACATTGGGGAGGAAAACAATCGTGTTAAGAAGTTACATATGTGAGACAAATGTCAGGCAGCTAAAAATCATGGATACTTTTGACACATTCTAAATTTTAATTTTCAATGGAAAAAATGATACAGAATAACTCTCTTAAAAAGCGCACTTTTCAGCCTGGTACAGAGTGGCTCATTCCTGTAATCCTAGCACACTGGGAGGCTGGGATAGGAGGATCGCTTCAGCTCAGGAGTTCAAGACCAGCCTGAGCAGGAACGAGAACCCCACCTCTATCAAAAATACAAAAAGTAGCTGGGCGTGGTGGTGCACACCTGTAGTCCCAGCTACTCGGGAGGCTGAGGCAGGAGGATCCCTTGAGCCCAGGAGTTGGAGGTTGCAGTGAGCTACGATGACGCCACTGCACTCTACCCAGGGCGATGGAGTGAGACTCTGGCTCAAAAACAAAAACAAACGAACAAGCTCACCTTCCAAAAAATTTCTGTTGAAAAAAGGCAAGCAGCTCTGGGTGACATCTGCCTAATGACATAGAGTTTTGCAAACAACAAAAGTGTGAGAGAATCCCTAGGGTGCATAGCTGATCGATCTCAAAGAGCAACAATCCAGGGCCGGGCGCAGTGGCTCACGCCTGTAATCCTAGCACTCTGGGAGGCCGAGGCGGGTGGATTGCTCAAGGTCAGGAGTTCAAAACCAGCCTGAGCAAGAGCGAGACCTGGTCTCTACTATAAATAGAAAGAAATTAATTGGCTAACTAAAAATATATAGAAAAAATTAGCCGGGCATGGTGGTGCATGCCTGTAGTCCCAGCTACTCTGGAGGCTGAGGCAGGAGGATGGCTTGAGCCCAGGAGTTTGAGGTTGCTGTGAGCTAGGCTGACGCCACGGCACTCTAGCCTGGGCAACAGAGTGAGACTCTGTCTCAAAAAAACAAACAAACAAACAAACAAACAAACACAACAAAACAATCCAGGCCTGGAGGATTTTCCTGAAACATATCATTTTCAAAATATTCTTATTAAGTGATATAATTTTCGCCATTTCTTTAGATCT
>CAUYRT010000273.1:0-18320 GCA_963574885.1 Lepilemur ruficaudatus
TAATTGGACAACTAAAAATATATGTAAAAAATTAGCCGGGCATGGTGGCACATGCCTGTAGTCCCAGCTACTCGGGAGGCTGAGTCAGAAGGATTGCTTGAGCCCAGGAGTTTGAGGTTGCTGTGAGCTAGGCTGATGCCATGGCACTCTACAGCCCAGGCAACAGAGTGAGACTCTGTCTCAAAAAAAAAAAAAAAAAAAAACTTTCTTGTAAAATAAAACACAATAAAAAAAACTTTTCCTGTGAAAACTTAATCATCAGGTGTTAACTAAATTCCAATAGACTCACTTCCAAAAATATTACGGGAGCACAGTAAAAGGTCCTCTTCCCCCTACACACAGCATGCTTTGAAGGGCGGTAATTATGAGAGAGACAGAGTGAGATACCGTATAATTGCTCATATTTCCACTGTTTCTCTTCCTCCCACTATTTTCACAGCCTCTTGCGTCATTTTAGCTGGTGGGCTAAGGGAAGTGACCATAACAATTCCAAATATGGAAGAAGATGCCTGTTTGATGAGCTCCCTTTTTCTTTCCAGATGCATTTAAGCTGAAGAGGTAAGTGGGACTTACTTTTTAAAGTTTTTTTTTAACTAAATATTTATTTTTATTATAGCTCAATAAACGACATATTCTGTCATTGTCTCAAGAGTTGTAATTCTCTTGTTCTCTTGAACACACCCCCACAGTACATTCTGACTCTCTTAGCCAAAGCAGTAGCAAAACTGAGTGGGAGGCAATAGGAGAAATGTGAAACACGCAACTGTATAATCAACATACCTGCGCCCCCACCCCCCTTTGCTCTCCTGTAAACACAATCAAAAGATCTGATTTTAATTCATTCTTGCCCTCATATATAATGAATTAAAGTTGCCCTTTCCAAGCTTTCAGAACATCTGTGGTGGAAACCCTAATTACAATTTTATACACACATACCACCCGCCCCCCACCAGAAAAAAGAAAACTCCTAAGATTGAAAAAGAAGACAACTTATGATTCTTAGATGTTTAAAGGAAATGAAAAATTACAAAGGCCATTGCTGCCCTTGCATCTATTGTGCATTATGAAATTTAATAAAGCTTCTCTGGATGCTAACATTAGAATAACCTTTATAACACTTTTAATTCCAGAATTTCAGGATGGAACAAATTTTTTGAGTAAATAGCAGTAGATCCAAGTGAAAAATGCTTATTAGCTTTGTCATCATTCATAAAAGAAAAGAATTTTTAAAATTACTGCCATCAATCCCCTTTTCCCATCTCTTAGTTTGAGGACTATGCAGTCAAATAACAAAAACATCATTTTCAATATACAGAATTGAGATGAGAGATTTTTCAGGATGGTTAGCATTTAATATTCACTGTAAATTTATAAATATGAGATTCATATCAACATAAAATGAGTTGGTGGAAATGATTTACACAGGATCAATCTGTGATAGCCATAAAAATTAAATAATTATAAGTATTATGATATATCATCATTATCATTTTAACAGTTACTGGATTTATACTCCTAGTTGAAAGTACTAAATCATCACAAAGAAATGTAACTACAGAAAAATTACTCAGCAGCTTCAAGGCTGGGGATGGGGGCAGTTTGTTACTCTTTATAGTGAAAAACAGCAAAGCTGCTTCACGTAGTACTGGAGAGTTTATCTCTGGCAACTTCCCAACTTAAAAGCAGTCCTCACCCTACAGACCACATTCACTTTAAAATCAGACTATAAGGACATTAATGACTTCCAAACTTCAGAGTATCCATAAAGACACTGAAGATAGCCTTTTAACACTCTTAGAAAACTCATAGCAGACCACCCTGGAAAAAATACTAAACCAATTCAGTTCAATAATAAAAAATAAGATAATAAGAATTTAGAAACTATTATTAGAATTTACTAATATTTTATAACTTAGGACATCTCTTGATTCTAGATATCATGCAGTAAATTAAGTGTACACCTTGAAAGAATTTTCAGAAGTATTTTCTTTATACATGAAATCCAATGTGGTCTTGAGCAAAAAGAACAAAGCTAGAGGCATCACACTACTTGTCTTTAAAATATATTACAAAGCTATCATAATAAAAAGCAATATCATACTGGTATAAAAACAGACCCATTGACCAATGGAACAGAATAGAGAGCCCAGAAATGGACTCACACATTTACAGTCAATTGCTTTTCAACAAGGTGCCAAGAATACACAATAAGGACAGTCTCTTCAATAAATGATGTTTGGAAAATTAAATATTCATACACAGAAAAATGAAATTAGACCCTCATCTCACATCATAAGCAAAGATCAACTCAAAATGTATTAAAGACTTAAACCTAATACCTGAAACTATAAAACTACTAGAAGAAAACATAGGGGAAAAGCTCCACGACATTACTCTGGGCAATTAATTTTTGAAAATGACTCCCAGAAAGCACATGCAACAAAAGCAATAATAGATAAATGGAATTGCATCAAACTAAAAAGCTTGCATACAGCTCAGGAAACAATTAACAGAGTGAAGAAACAACCCACTGACTGGGAGAAAATATTTGCAAACCATACATCTGATAAGGGGTTAATATCCAAAATACATATGGACTTAACAACTCAATAGCAAGAAAAAAAATACTCTGATTAAAAAATATCCAGGCATGATGGCACGTGCTTGTAGTCCTAGCTACTGAAGGCTGAAAGAGTAGTATCGTTGTAGCCTAGGAATTCAAAACTGCTGTGAGCTGTGATTGTGCCACTATACTCCAGCCTGGGTGACAGAGTGAGACCCTGTCTCTAAAAAAATGTGGGCAAAGCACTTGAAGAGACAATTCTCAAAAGAAGACATACATATGGCCAAAAGATATATGAAAAAATATTCATCATCACTAGCATCAGAGAAACAAAAATTAAAACTACTATGAGATATTATCTTACACCTGTCAAAATGGCTGTTACCAAAAAGACAAAAAATAGGTGTTGGGAGCATGTGGAGAAGAACCCTTGCACACTGCAGCAGGGAATGCAAATTTGTACAGCTATTATGGAAAATAGCATGGTCATTCAAAATACTAAAAATAGAATTAGCAGCAACCCCTCTTCTGGGTAGATAGCCAAAAGAATTGAAATCAGCATGCTGAAGAGATGTCTGCAATCCTGTGTTCTTTGCAGCACTATTCACAATAGCCAAGATAGCAATTAACCTAATTGTCCACCAACAGATGAATGGATAAAGAAAATGTGGTACATATATACACAATGGAGTACTATTCAGCCTCAAAAAGGAAGGAAATTCTGTCATTTGCAATGACATGGATGAACCTGGAGGATGTTATGCTTAACAAAATAATCCAGGCACACAAAAACAAATACTGTATGGTCTCACTTACATGCAGAATCTAAAAATGTTGAATTTATAGAAGTAGAAAGTAGAGTCGTAGTTACCAAAGACAGGGACGTGGAAAGTGGAGGAATTAGGAGATGTTGATCAAAGGGCACAAATTTTTGGTTAGACAGGAAGAATAAGTTTTTGAGATCTACTACACAATATGGTGACCACAGTTGATAATAATGTATTCTATATTTCAAAATTGCTAAAAGAGTAGATTTTAAGTGCTCTCACCGCACACAAAAAAATAAGTATGTGAAGTGATGGATATATTATTTAGCTTGATTTAATCATTATATAATATATACATATATCAAATGAATATTTATATTCATTTACATTCATTCAAAATGAATAAATATATTCAATTGTTGTGTACCAATTAAAAATAAAAATTTAAATGTAAAGAACGATATTCTATTTTCCCAACATTTTTCACTTAATGAAGTTATAAGCAATCAAGAGCTTTTAAATTTTTTAAAAACTTTTTGATTAATTTTAATAGAATTAAAAATTATTAAATATTGAAATATAGTATTAGATAATGCTTAAGGTCTTTATAGAAGATCAAATCTTTCTGTATGAATTATATAAACATATATGTCTATTGAAATGTAAGCTGCATAAAATATAATTTATCAATTGCATACAAATATCTTAATTCGTAAAATATATCCTTGTATAAAGGATATACTCAGGATATAGAATATTTTTTATACTTATGATATAGGATATTGTTTATACCCCAGAAAGTTCCCTGTGGCCATTAGTAGTCAATGCTCTCAGCCCATTCCAAGCTCCTGAAAACCACTGTTATTTCTGTCATTACAATTTTGTCTTTTCTAGAATTTCATATTAATGAAATCATACAGTATGCAATGTTTTATGTTTGGCTTTGATAGGGATAAGGATATACCACCCCGAAATATGTCACATTGGCATAAGAATTATTTTGAGCTGAAGGACTCTAAGTTCCTGAAATCCCTTATGTGCCTAAAAGCAGAGTTGCCCAAAAGAATTCAATTGTCATAAATCCCTTACCCCAGAGCAACTATCATATCTCTCATCTATTTCTCTAAGGACTCATTTATCTTTCCAAAAGAGATTTTTTTACCAGTAAATACTCTTTCTCCCCTTTCTCCCCTCTCCCCTTCCCATGCTAACTTAGGTATTTAGCCCCCAAATTCTAACCACCTCTTGAGTTTCTCATCAGTGAGTACTCACACGTATATAAGCAACGCACCTGTTAATAAATTTCTAGTTTTTTTCCTCTCTTGTTAAACTGTGTTTTCTCAGTGTAATCTACAGGGTTCCAGCCAATGAATCTAAAGGGAAAAAATTTCCCCTTCACTGCTTTGTTAACTTAGTAAAATGATTTTGAGAAGCATCTATGTTGTGTCAATTGATAATCTGTTCCTTTTTATGGTGATTAACATTTCATTGTATCCATATTCCACAATTTGCTTACCTATTTATCAGTCAATGGACACTTAGGGGTGTTTCCAGTTTTTGACTGTTATAAATAAAGCTTTCAAGAACATTTGGAACATAAGTCTTTGTGTAGATTTATGTTGTCATTTCTCTTGGAGAGATACCTGGTAGTGAGGTTACTGGGCTACATGGTGTTTGCTTTCCTTGATAAGAAACTGCAAAAACTACCTTTCAAAGAAACTGTACATTGTGCATTTCTACCAGTAATATGTGACATTTCCAGTTGCCTTGCATCCTCACCAGCATTTGTTATTGACAGTCTTTTTCATGTAAGCCATCCCAGTGAGTGTGAAGCAGTGTCTTATTGTGATTTTCATTTGCATTTCTCTAATTACTATTGATGCTGAGCATTTATTTATGTACTTATTAGCCATTTGTATATTGTCTACAGTAAAGTGTCCTTTTAAATAAATGCATATTTTTAAAAGAAATCAGGTTAAGTCACAAGAGCTCTTATATATGCTGGATATAAAATTTGTATCATATATATCCTACAACTATATTCTCCCAGTCTGTGGCTTGTCTTTTAATTTTCTAAGTAGTATATTGTGAAAAGCAAATATTTTAACTCTAAAAAGTCTAATTTATCACTTTTTTCTTGTATGACTTGTGCTTTTTGCCTCACCCAAAGTCACTAAGATATTCTCCTTTTTTCTTTCTATATTTTATAGCTTATATCCTTATATATAGTTTATAGGTCTATAATCCAGTTTGGATCAATTTTTGTGTAGGATGTGAGGTTGGGCTTTTTTTTTTTCCCATATGGATATTCAATTGTTCCAGCATCATATGTTGAAAAAACTAGCATTTTTGTATTGAATTACCTTGGCTCCTTTGTCAAAAGCCAGTTGACTATATTGGTGGATTTTCTGTTTTTTCCCAATGATCTATGTAAGTATTCTTCATTCAATTTCACACTGTTTTGACTCATGTCATAGCACAGGGAGGATTGAAATCAAGTATTGTTAAGTCCTCCAACTTTCTTTCTGTTTAAAAATTGTTTTGACTCTTCCCTTTTTTTCTTTTTTTGCAGTCTCATGTACATTTTAAATCAACTGGTCAATCTACTAAAATGTTTTGTAGGATTTTCATTAGGATTACATTGAAAGTATAGATCACTGTGAAAATACTATCTGAACACTATTGAGTTTTCTGATCTATGAACAAGGAATACCTCTCTATCATTTAGTGTTTTTTTAAATTCTTCTCAGTCGTGTTTTGTATTTTTCAGCTTATAGAGCCTGAACATAGGGTGAGATTTATTCCTGTTTAATATTTTTATGTTATTATAAATGTCATTGTTTTTAAAATTTATATTTCCAATGGTTTGTTCTTAGTGTAGAGAAATACAATTTGTGGTCGTGAATGACATTGGTCTTTAGTTTTCTTATAACATCTTAGTCTTTGGTTTTATTAATAGAATAATGCTGACTTCATAAATGCAGTTGGGGGTATCACCTCTTCATTTATATTTTGGAAAGCCTCCTATAGTATTGGGAATGATTTTCACCTAAGTGTTTGGTAGTAATCATCCATGAAGCGTTTGGAATTTTCTTTGTAGGGAGATTTTAAACAATAGATTCAAAACCTTAATAGATATTGGACTTTCCAACATCTATCAACCTGCGGTCTTGGGGCCACATGTGCCTTCTGGATCCTGGAGTGTGGCCTTTTGACTGAATCCAAATTTTATGGAACAAATCCTTTTAATAAAGGGATTTGTTCTGTGAAGTTTGGATTCAGTCGAGGAACCGCACTTGGGGACCTGGAGGGCCACATGTGGCCTCAAGGCAGCAGGTTCCCCACCCAAAATGGCTCAAAGATGCTCACGTCTTCTCTTACTATCCTTTTGTTTCTATAGAATCTGTGACTTTCCTGATATTATTAATTTGTTTCTTCTCTCTTTATTTTCTGATTAGTCGGAATAAGATTTGTCAATTTCATTTATCTTTTCCAAGAACTACCTTTTCATTTTATTTATTTATTAATGATTTTGCTTTTGTGTTTCATTCAGTTAATTCATGCTTATTATTTCCTTTTTTCAGTTTGTGTTGGGTTTAATCTTCTCTTCTTACCATATAGTCTCTTTAGGTAGAAGCTTAGACCATTGATTTGATACTTTCTTTTTTCCTAATACAGGCATTTAATGCAAAAAAAAAAAAAAACCTATAAGTATTGCTTTTAATGTCTTGGTTTTCACGTCTGAGAGCTGTGTTTTCTCCACCCCTCCACCACTCCTCGCCCCTTCCACCCTCAGGCTCTCTGCGTGTCAGTGAATAGAACACCAGATACTCAAGAGGCTCAGGACAGAAATACAGCAAGTATCTTCGAGATCTTCACGATTCTAGAGCTCCCGTCTTATCTCCTAGCTCCCACTCCAGCCCTCCCCCATGCCATTTCCTGCACTGCAACAAGGGTGATCTTAACATATGTGACAGTATATGTTACATATAGGGTCCTGCTTGGACCCTCCAGTCTCTTCCCATTGCACTTGGAACAAAATGCAAACTCCTTCCCGTGGTGGAGAAGGCCCTGTATGATTGGTGCCTGACTTTCTTTCTAAGTGTCTCTCTCCTTGTGGACCACCATGCTTTAGTTTCATCTGGTTTTTCTGTTTCTGAATTCTATTAAACTCTTTTCCATTTAGGGTCTCAGCTGCTGCCTCTGCCTGGATTGACCTCAGTGTTTTCCATTGTTAGAATTTAAATTAAGACCTCAAGCATGCAAAAGTGCTATCTCTTTGTTAATTCATCTTTTCAACAAATATTTGTTCAGTGCATATGAAATGCCAGACACTGAGCTCCATGCTGAGAATAAAATGGCAAGCTTAAAGATATTTGGTCCTTGCTCTCAATGAGCTTACAATTCAATGGGGAAGACGGACATCACTCCATGAATATGCACTAAAAGAAGTCCCATCAAGAAAGTGAGTTCAGCTTTAGGAAAACCCATTAAAAAATTGAAATCAACAGAGGTGACAGGCACGGTGACTCACGGCTGTAATCCTAGCACTCTGGGAGGTTGAGGCAGGAGAACTGTTTCAGGTCAGGAGGTCGAGACCGGCCTGAGCAAGAGTGAGACCCCGCCTCTACTAAAAGTAGAAAAATTAGCCGGGTGTGGTGGCATGCACCTGTAGTCCTAGCTACTTAGGAGGCTGAGACAGAATTGCTTGAGCCTAGGAGTTTGAGGTTGCTGTGAGCTAGGCAGACAGCACTCTAGCCCAGGTGACAGAGTGAGACTCCATCTCAAAAAAGAAAAAAAAAAGTAAGTGAAGCTTCCCTGAGGATGGATTCTTTGACTATGATCTGAAGGGAGAGTAGGAGTTAACCAGGATATTATGAATCCAGTGGCAATAAAAAGCATATTAATTGAAATTTTAGTTCATATACACATACTGTTAACAAGACATGTTATGACAATTTTGATTAGACACGTCATGATTAGTAATTAGTTACAACAACTTTAATTTGGCACAGTCTTGTCATTTATCTAAAACTAAAATTATGGATATATTATTTCAATATTATTTCAATAGAAAGGGATGATATTTTGTGCACTGTGAGCTGGAAGAGCTAAGGAAAGAGTAATAGCAAAGCAAAGTTTGTTTTTAATAAACTTCTGATTCCTAACTTGTAAACTTATTAAACTTAAAACACCATTTTAATGGTAGTAAAGACTAATTTAGTGAAAACAAGAAATACTTGCATTTCCAAAAGTGCATTTCTTAGGTCTCATCCAAATATGGCAACACAATTCAACTATTCTTTTGATGTAGACTTAAACCTAAAGGCAGAATCGAATAAAGGACAGGGACATTTGAATATTTCACATTGTTTCTGCCATCCTTCACATCACTTGATACATGGTATTACTTGATATATTCCTCCAAATTTACTGCAAAGTGAGATTTTACATTCAAGTGCCATTGTTGCTTCTGGCCTCTCAGCTGAGCTAAAATTAATTAACATCTTCTTCACCTATGATGTTATTTCTGCCTACCTATATTTACCCCAATCCTATTTATTTTTAAAAATTGAGCTTAAAACTAAACTTTTCTTCCTCAGCTTCTCCCATCTTTACAAAAGTTTCTCTGTCAGCAAATGCTGGTCATGTAAGCATGGTGATATTTAGCCACATATTCTCCTGCCTTCCCATGTAACTGTTTTATAGGTACCTTACTTACACCCTCCAAGTGAGTTAATCAGTACTGTTTAATAAACCACCCCAAAATCCAATGGCTGAATACGACCACCATTTATTTAGCTATGATTCTGCAGCACAGCTTGTCTGGTCTGGTTGGGTTCTGCTGATCTCAACTGGGTCAACTCATGCATCTGAAGTCAGTTTGAGGGTCAGCCAAGGGCTACTCTTCCCAGATGGCCTCACCCTGGGTCTGGTAGTTGGCCAATCATTGGGGCCCATGCTCCTCCTTACCTAGCAGGCTAGCCTATGTGCTTCTTCCCATAGATGCTAGGTGCTAAAAACATTCAGAGGACAAGCGCCACTGTACAAGTAAGTTTCAAGACTGCTCAAATTACTTTTGCAAATGTTCCATTGGCCAAACCAACCCACTTTTGTTTAGGAAGATCTGTAACATCACTATCAATACAGAGAGAAAAAGAATTTCTGGTCTTTTTTTTCCTTTTTATACTGAACCACATATTTAGATTAAACAAAAGCAAAACTAAAGAAGAATTTCCGTTGAATCCTCATATTAATGCCAGCCAGATATAAAAGGCACTCAAAATGCATTTCTACTAACTGCATCAATGGATGAACAGGTACATGAAGGACCCCCACTTCAGTTCATTTCATATCTTAGTCTCTGTGACAATATAAGTATCAATTAACATTTTTTGTAGCAATACTTTAATGCCATTTACATATAAGCTGATCAAAAGAAATAGGATGAGTCAAGTTTTTGATTGGACAACAAAAACCTGTGAATTAGCATGGATTTCTTGACCTGATTTTGTTGTACAGAAATATCTCCCTGTTGCCACAGCAGACTAGAATCTTACAGCTGTAATGATGGTTGGGAGATTCCTGACCTCAGTTTGCAAAAGGGTTTGTAAAAAGGTTGTAGTCTGAGTTTAGGGTGGGTCCAAGTGTCTTCAGCAGCCTCATGTAAAGCAGATGAACCTCAAATTCTGCTGAGGGACCAACTCTATAGGAAAACAACACGCAAGAGAGAGCAGAAGTTTCCTATCTCCTTAGGGCAAAGTAGGAAGAGGTTTGAAACAACAGTGGCTATGACCACTAATACCATTCCTCACTTTCAAATCTGCCTCCGTCTGTATCTGGATTTTATCTTAAGAATGCTTTTAAATGGAAGAAATATTTCCTCTGAGTTTGACTTTATATGAATTATAGAAAATATGACTGCAGCAATACGTCCTAGTGGTACTTTAAGTCTTTGGGGAAAAAAATCAAAGGAACAATGAAGAAAGCCATGAGACATTTTAAAAAGCTCAGCAGTGTTTACAATTAGCCTTGAACAACTGTTAAAATTGAATGTGAATTTATTTATCATTTCACACAATAGATGTATGGAGACTCTAATACTAAAAAACAAATTGTTGGTTCAACAGTCTCTCTCCTCATGTATTATAGACCAAATGGCTGCAGAAAAATGCAAAAAAAGCGGTAAGCAGTTAATTTATCACAATCAAAAAACAGGTGCCTGGGCAATAAACAGTTATCCCAATAGGAGCAGATTTTTTATGGGTGAGAATGTCCAGAATAGAAACAGAGATGCTTATGTAGTTGGCTTCAAAGACATCCCAAAGAATGAGCTGAAACATCCGATTAGATGGCAAAAGTGTGTCAAATTATAAGGCTGCTCTTACCCTCCCCACCACACTGCATGACAGAAAGGAGAAGGATCACCCCTAGATCCCCAGGAATTAACCCAGTGCTTTGCACAATACAAGTAATAAAATTATTGAATATAAATTTAATAGTTCAAAAAGGCAAGCAGGCTCATCATACCACTTAAGCTTGTTCTAGGTGGGCTTGAATTGTTAGGTTGATATGTTAGTTGAAAATTCATACTGAGAAGGAAATGGGAAGTCCTCTGTAAGGCAGCACTGTTTGGAGGGAAAGGTCCTCTTTCAATGCAATGTGGCTAACTCTAGTTCTGCACATTAAAGTTTATACACTAAACCTGAGAATGTAAAAAAAGAAAAGTGAGTTACCCACATCCTGTTTTAAATCCTCAGGAATCAAATATTCTAACATTTTTGATGCTAAATGTGCCTTAAGGGAGGCAATCAGCAACATCATGGAATTTGAAAGGTTATGATGTTAGGATAAAGTGTGCACTCCATTGGGCTTTTGAATTAAAAATTCTACAAGCAATTTATCACATTCAGGTATTTAAAATGTGCATATTAAATATGTGCCATGAGTCATTTGTGACATTTTTATGATTTCAAAATATGAGACTATTGGTTGGTTTCCATTGCCACTTAGGGCACAAATTGATAGATCAAATGATAAGCTCTGGTGACACACCCACATGGAACATTCCCGTGTGCCACCCCAGCGAATTCCCCTTACCAAAGCTCCTCGTTCTTGATTCTATAACATCTAATTTTATCTCATGTAAGGGGCTAGGTCAATGGTTAATTCAAAGTCTGATACCCACTCTACTTTATTTTATATTGCATTTTAGTATTATATTAACACTTGACATGGACATGTACTAAACAAATGAGCTTAAATGAACAAAATTTTTCAAGTTCGCTGTTGTAGAGGCTTATTGAATTATCTCTCTTATTAGAGTGAAAACTCCCTGAGGATAAGATCCAATTTAATTCATGTTAGCGTCACAGTATCTAAAAAGAGCAAAAGTAGTAGTTTGCTAACTGACAAACTGAGAGGCCAAGAATGGGCTATATTAGTATTTTTTAAACCCTGATAGTTTATATCCTTAAAAAGAATTGTAAGAATAATATACAAATATATGACATTTTATACAGAAATGTTTTAGCTCTAGTATTCTACAAAGATTATACAAACATTCTTGAGAGTTGTGTGTTAGGAGGTAATTGTCAATCCTGATAAATAAGGAAACCAAACCAAAAAATACATAAAAACATGCATACATAAGCTGATAATCTCCTCACAAACATCTCTGAGAACATTACTGGAAGTACTGGAATAATCATGTCAAACTGCTACTCTTTCTTATATTGGAGCCATTTTAGGTTTTTATTTCATATTTTCATAGCTGAAATGAAAATCTATTTCGATTCTGTGCTTTACAATGTGACTTTTACAGTATCTTTTGCCAGCGGTCATTTTTCTTTCTATTGTCTCGACATTTCCCTTTGCTTCTGTGTTTTGTTTTTTAAAAAATTATTAGTGGTATCTGAAACACTACCATATTTAAAAACAAAGTTGAAAACTATGCACTGAAGCATACAGTATACTTTTTATCTCTCTGCTGAATTTCTTAAGATAATATTAGATGTTGAGTAGAAACTAATTTTATCCTTATTTTTAGCATCCATTAAAAAATTCTAATCAGTCTCAATTCAGAGACCGTTGAATATTTTGTGAAACTTTACATTTACTTTCCATTGTAAAGGCAGTTCACTTAAAAATTATTATTCTAAATAATTTCTTGGGGGGAAATTGTGTTTTTATTTTTAAAGGATTTATAAGTTCGGCCAGGTGCATTTTTATCAGCTAGAATGTTAGGTCCATAAAGGTAGGAATTTTTTTGTCATTTTTATGTATTAATATATCTCCAGCATCCAGAAAAGTTTCTGAGTACATAGTACATGTCCAGTAAATACTTCTTGAGTGAATAAATCAAGCATAGAATGTATCAGTAGATAGAAAATAAAAAATAAGCCTTTTCTTATCAATTATAACACTAGCTTGTTAAATGACCCTGAGCAAGTATATGATTATATTTATCCTTCAATAATTCATTTCCTAAATATCTATTGAGTGCAAATTATTCATCAGGTCTGTAGCTGGGAGCATGGATACCAAGATGCATAGATCATACACAGTTCTCTCCAGGAGCTCACAATGAAAAGGTATACTGATAAGTGTATATCCTTTTAATGGCAAGATGACAAGTAAGACAGAAATTGAATGAATAAAACATTTAATAAATTTAGAACAAGAAGCTGCTTGTTTCTTAATACACAGATTGAGGAGTATAAATTTAGACTCCAGAATGCAAATAAACTGTTTCCCTTATGTAGTCCTCTATGAATCACTTCATAGGTCATCAAGGCACTGACTGTGACATTAAAAGGGTAATTTATTAGATGAAAATGATCTAAAATTAGCAGTAGAGTTTCAAAAATATCTTACTTGCTCATATACTAAAATTTTCCTTGAAAACAATTTATTATAAATGCTTTATAATTTATACAATACTGAAACTACATGTCCAACTAATGGGGACAAAACAGTCATTTAGCACACTGCAGATTACTGATTTCTTTTAGAATATATATGAAGAAGGTATCGTTTAGTGCTAAAGAGCACTGACTTTGGACTCAGACAACACTGGGTTTTGATTCCACTCCCATAAATTATTGGCTGTTTCAATCTACCATATTAAGTCAGGACCAAGTTTTCAACTATGCCTGAAAACTTTCTACTGGCATCAAGAAATACAGTTTGTACAGGCAAACCGATGGCTCATATCAATTCTCTGTATGTCTTGCTCACACATAATAATGAGCTCACTCCAGTTTCCAATTATATTATGAAATATACATAATTTTAATTGACCTCATCAGAATCACTGAAATTACAGACTCTTTATTATTCCTTACTTAAAATTCTCTGACACTCATGGATTGACGGGCAACTTGGGTTGTTTCCATGTCCTTGCAATAGTGAATTGTGCTGCCACAGACATTCGAGTCCAGATGTCTTTATTATAGAATGTCTTTTGAAATAAAAAAAAAGAAAAAGCAATTCTCTGACACCAATCAATGTGAAGGAACTCTGAATCCTTAAGACTCAATAATCCAAGATGGATTTAATGTTTAACAAAAATATAATACTATCAGTGCTTATTTACTCTGAATATGAAAATTCTGCCAATGGAAAAAAAAAAAAAACACAAATTCTTGCCGATGGATGTAAGGGAAGAATACATTATGCTTTGACATGGGAAATAGCAGTAAGTACAATATTTGGTCTACCAAACATGCTTAATTTAGCAATTCTTTAAATTGAAAGATTTTAAAGACTTTTACATTTAAACCCTTAACACTCTTATAACAGAAGTTTTCATGTTACATTAGCTCCCTCTTATCCACCAGGGCAGATGTTCCAAGACCCCCAATGGATGCCTGAAATCATGGGCAGCACCGAACCCTATATATACTATGCTTTGTTCCTATACATGTGTACCTGTGATAAAGTTAAATTCATAAATTAGGCACAGTAAGAGATTAACAACAATAACTAATAATTCAGTTATTATTAGTAAAGTACCATTAAGTAAAATAAGGGTTACTTGATCACAAGCACCGTGCTACCACAACAATCCATCTGATAACCGAGATAAGTACTAAGTGACTCATAGGTGAGCAGCATCTACAGCATGGATACAGTGGACACTGGCCTGATTCACACTCTGGGAAGGACAGAGCAGGGCAGTGCAAGATTTCATCACACTACTCAGAACAGCATGCAATTTAAAACTTAGGAAGTGTTTATTTCTGGAACTTTCCATTTCATATTTTCAGACCATGGTTGACCACAGGTAACTGACACCTCAGAAAGCAAAAGTGCAGATAAAGGTGAATTGCTGTCTACCACTAGCAACGGTAACCTTCACATGTACCATTTTTATAGGTCCTTAAAGTTCAAAAACACTTCCATAAACATGATCTCGTTTAATTGCCACAACAGTTGAGTGACATTTTTGTTTTTGTTTTCAAAAGAAAAACAAAAACAAAGAACTCTACAGCTCAGGTGATCAGGAAAGTGAGTTGCCTAAAATCACAGTTAGCAACTTGATCCTCTGCCCTCAAGTCCAGCACTCTTTCTCTCATGCAAACAGATTTAGTTTTAGAGTGAACATAAAAAAGTGGAAAGTATTTTTGAACTCACTTTAGTCTTTGCTTGATAACCATCCCTATTCTTTCAACATCATGAAATTTCACTGTCAGATTTGACATACCCAAGAAGATCTCTTTGAATAAAACTGCCAAAAAATGCACCAAACATTTTGATATTACTAAATAATATTGATTTTTACAAAGAAAATATAAGAAAAAAATCCCTAGGCCACAATCTTTATAAAATCATATTACAGAAGTGAACCTAAAGAAGAGATTATATGTAAAATGACTCTTGTAGAAGAGCCTCTAGAATGTTTAAAGTTTTAATATTATTTGAGTTAAGGGACCCTTAAATGTTTCACAAATACAGTTAATTCAAAACCTGTATGAAATTCCATATTCTTTCTTTTCAATTCATACTAAGAATTATGAATTACTGCTATTATCTGTCTACTTTCAGAGTAGATGTATGTAAATAAAATAAAATTTTTAAAATGTACAAAAGGGAAAAAGTATTTGTTTTCTTATGAAGTAGAAATAAGATTAAAAGGAAGATATTATTTATGAAATAGAAATAAAATTAAATAGGAAGATAGGCTAGGCACTAATTATTATAATTCATTTTGGAAAACAAAAAATATCTTATGTTATTAAGAGACGTTTGTCTCTGAAAGCTTCCGAACACATCTTAAACAAACTAATAAAACAAGACGAATGGACTATCAATGAACATTGTAATTAATACTCACAATAACTATGTATTAACCTAATGAAAGAATATGATATTTATGAGAATCTTAAATTTTCATTAATCACTAATATCAAAACCAAATATTTAGTTTCCTTCAGAACATTGGAGAAGTAACAGAATTCTTCATCCCAGAAAGTATACTGGGATACACAAAAAGTATACTCAGACATTTGAAGTTTCTCTGTATACCTTCCCCTTCTACAAACCTACCTCCATCTTACTCCTGCCCTTCCAAGAAAAAAAAAAGTCCTCATAGATAATCGAGAAAAAAGGACAAATAGTCTAGAAAAAATTTTAAATGGTATTTGATATACCTGACGTTGCATATTTCTGTTAGAAATCAAATATAAGATGGATTTATTAATATTTTGTCTTACTTGGGAGGAAACTTTTTTCTAAAAAAGTCTTTGATAGAATAGTGAAGTGGAAAGCATGATAAATAAAATGATGAAAGGTAGCTTTAAATTAAACTGATATGATTTAGGTCTCTCTCTCTCTCTCTCTCTCTCTCTCTCTCTCTCTCTCTCTCTCTCTCTCTCTGAATTTCTTGATGGTGTAACTTTGAGCAAGTTACTTAATTCCCTGAATCACGATTTATCCAAAAGTAAAAATTTAAAAAAAATAGCTGGCCTTACCTCACAAGGTCATCACCAGAATTTCTGAGCAGATAAAATTCTTGGCATGTAGTGAGCACTAAATAAATACTACTTCGTAAATACTACAAGTCCGTAAAAATAAAAACACAAGATCTAATACTTGGCAATATACAATAGCCCCAGAGTGATAAGACTCTTCTGATCCCCTAATTTGGCAGTGGACTATTTCTAGAAATAGTAACACTGGGATCACCTAAAACGGAGTTCCCGAGCTTGATTTTGCTTGCATTCTAACGGTAGGCAAAGAGATTTTTTGGTATTAGACATTTTATTCACATTTTTGACCTATAAAACACTATGTTCAAGAATATAAATAGAAAAATACATTGTTTGCATAAACACTCCCAAAAATCTTACATTTTAAAAATTAGAAAAGAAATATTTTATACTACTAAGACTGAATGGTTTTAGAATTTTGTTTTCTTTTCAATAAAAGCAGTTTCTTACTTTGTTCAGATGGTCTAATGCTACTTCATTGCCCACTCTGAAAGACCATATGGTGTACTTACTTGTAAATGCTTCAATGAAACAATTTAATTACATTGTTCCTGTCAAGAATCTGGCTTAGGCCAAGATTACATAAAAAGGTAAATTAGCTCTATTGAAAATTTATTTTTATTGTTTAATACTACATATGCCATAAACCTTTAGATGTATATTGAAAGACTTGACATATCATTCTTACTCCTACTTGCTCATACTACTAACTTATTTTAAGAGACATTGGAAATAAACCTAAAAATGAATAATATCAAATGAAGAGAAATTTTTTTAAAAATTTATTTTATTTTTTTTAAGAATTCATATAAAACATTATTATAAACCCTGGTAAATAGTTCTGCAAGATCAATATCAGATCTAAATATGAGGGATGGAGCCAGAATACTTGGTTTCCCCAAATTCACCGGTGATTTAAAACCCAGTATTGTACTCTGGTGAATGCAGTCTGAATCAGAGTTGGACAGGAAGGTTGGATCATGGAATCAAGTTCTAAGCATTCAGAACCATGGAAATAAGACTGAGTACAAAGCCAGACAAGTTAGATGGAGCGGGAGACAGTGGGTAGCAGACAGTGGTGGTATCCTGAGGCCTCAGTATTTCTTTTACGATTTTATAGATTCAACAGGTTGGGTCAGCAGTTTAAAGTAAAAGTTATAAATAAGAGTGAAACAGCCAAATTCAGGTATTAAGAACCATCAAATTTATAAAATTTCCTCTGCAAAGGATTGTATCTCGGAAGTTTTAAAAGCAGTTGTCCTTGGAGATAATTCAGTAACATCATGATACGAGGTCTATGCTTAAGGTAAATATACTGTTACATGGGTACAAAATGATGATGATGAATTATGTTTTCAAAAGTTAAATAGTATCCTGAGATTTTTGATATATTAATATTTTATTTAAAATTCTATAAAACATCCTGTTTCAAATTTCACAATTTAAAGACTGACAGTAGCAATCACATCAAAGGTAGTGAAGAATGTATTTAAGAAGAATAATTATAGGCCAGGCGAGGTGGCCTGGGTGGCCTCTGGGAGGCCAAGATTGGGAGGATCGCTTGAGCTCAGGAGTTCAAGACGAGGCTGAGCAAGAGCAAAACCCTGTCTCTACTAAAAATGGAAAGAAATTAACTGGACAACTAAAAAATACATAGAAAAAATTAGCCGGGCATGGTGGCGCATGCCTGTAGTCCCAGCTACTCGGGAGGCTGAGGCAGAAGGATCACTTGAGCCCAGGAGTTTGAAGTTGCTGTGAACTAGGCTGACACCACCACACTCTAGCCTGGGCAACAGAGTGAGACTCTGTCTCAAAGAAAAAAAAAAAAGAAGAAGAATTATAATGATAAGAATGGTAATAGTGTTAGTGGTAGCCAACATGTGTTGGGTCCTTTGGTGCCATGCACTGTGAATTATATTATTTAATTTTTACAATAATTCTGTTCCCATTTCAAAGATGAGAAGATTGAGAAAAGCTAGGTAATTTATCAAATATTAC